>VYZU01072009.1:0-22500 GCA_013401355.1 Ceyx cyanopectus
TTTTTATTGTCTGTCTGCTCCTGGTGATAGACATGGGATGAACCCCATCAGCAGTGCATATAAATGCTAAATTATTCTTCTATTTCTCCATGACATCAGTGCATTGCACAGACTGGCCCTTGCAGTGGATGGCAGGCACCAAAAATACTTGACAGGTCCACGGTACAGCCAGAGGCAAAGGAGGCAGCACGTGGACCTCACTGTGGGAGTGATGGCAGGTGAGTGTCCACCTCCTGTATCCCAGGCTGAGAAGCTTCCCCTTCAGAGAATGAAATCTGGGGAGAGTGGTATTTCAGGTGGCCAGAAATTAAAAAAAAAAAAAAAAACAACAAAACCAAAAATTAATAATCCAACTGGGAAATTGAGATTGAAACCAGAGCTGGTTGGTTGTGAACGTCACCAGCGATGCATTTGGCAAATAAATTAAAATTTGAACCTCCAAATATCACAGCAGAAGCTGCACCAGGAGCCTGCAAGCTAAAGAAATGTTTGCAGTTATTTTACAGTGTGTTTCTCCTCTGAAAACTTCAGGTGAAACCCACCCTGAGGTACTGAAACCCCTGTTTGGAGAAGGAGCAGAATGTGAATTGCCTGGTTTCTCCTCCCCAGCTCAGCAATCAGGCTCCCTGTATCTGCTGCTCCTGATGACCAGCAAACTGTCTCCAACCTTCTGGTTGTCAAGAAAATTGTGACAAGGCAAATGTCAGATCATGTGGAGCCTTCTGAATTCTTTGACCCCTTCAATCTGTTTTCCAACCTGGGGGATGGCAAAGAAGCTGTGTTGGACTAATTGGTTGTCTGTCTTCTCCAGGCAGTGGATAAAGTCCAGGTACCTCATCTGACTGGTTTAGCTGAGTAACACCCTCTCTTTCACAGTCTGACTGCAGGACTGCACTGGAAAAATTCCCTTTTTCTTGCCAAAGCTGGATCAGATGTTGAGGTCCTACCACGTTTTCTCTGCTGGGGTTCCCATGCAGCAGGTTTGAGCAGGACACAGCAGAAGCTGCAGCAAAAAAAACAAAACCCCAAACCTGATTCCTTTTCACCAAAACACAAAATATTGCAGCTGCTGGGGGTGAGTGATGGCTTCAGAATGCTGCCCTTCCACCAGTGTGTCTGTGCTGTGGGGCTGAGTGCTCTGTGTTGGAAATGAGCTACAGAGCCATGGGTTTGGTGTCACTAAACTGCCCTGCTCAGCCCTTACCCAGGACAGCTGCTTTCTTGGATTTTCTCTTCTATTTTTTTTTTCTTGCCATTGGTAGTAAAACAAGGTGAGAATTGTGGCGTTGGGTGTGGTTTTTAAACTGGGGAGATAGTTGAAAATTGGGAAAAAAAAAAATCTGGTTGTGGAGTCTCCTTCTCTGCAGAGNGCTCATTTATTGGGGTGAGGGGCAGTACATTTCCTACACCATTCTGTCAATTGTGATATTTGTCAGCAATCAATCAGGCCTGAGTTTGGTGGGCTGGGGAGGAATGAAACCAGACTCTTTACATGCTAAGAGGCAGCAGTGTTGAATAAAACTGGCACAAGTCACCCCAGGGGAAGTTGAGGATGGAGCTGAGGAACAATTTCTCCCCCTGCAGGGCTGTCCCAGGCTGCCCAGGGCAGGGGTGGAGTCCCTGTGACCCCTGGAGGGGTTTCCAAGGCCTGGAGCTGTGGTGCTGAGGCCATGGGGCAGTGGTGCCCTGGACTTGATGCTCTTCAAGGTCTCTTCCAACCAAAGCCATTCTGTGGTTCTGTAAAGGGGGAGAAACCCCAGGGGAGAGGATTTTGCAGTAACACACTGGAAAAGCTCCTGTTTTAGCTGAGAACACGACAGAAGTCACCTCACCCTCTTGCACAAACAGAGCAGAACTTCCCTGAGTGTGCAGCCCAGATCACTCCTCCACTGCATTTTGATCTGAGCATTAAAATTCCAGCTGTAAACACATAGTTGGGAGCTGGAGAGGAGCACGTGCACGTTGCAAATGCAGATATATCTTGCTGAGTACACAGCCCATAAAATATGTAGCTTAAGATCACTCATTTATTTAAAGATGCTTTTTACCTCAGATGGAAAATGACACAAATCTAAATATTACAATGCCAAGTAATGTGTAACTGTCTGTATGTTATAGCCCTAACACTATACTTTTGATGCAGAAGAGATATAGCAGCTGCACTTTAATTTCAAGCAAATTGATCCCAGATGTAAATGTTGTTTTGTTCCGTGGAAGATAGTGCACAGGTAAAGCAAATATCATTGGTTTATAGTCCAACAGAGTGTTGCAGCAGGATCCAGCCTCCTCTGCCTGCTGGGTGCAGGGGAGTGGGGTGGCCATGAGAAAAGTGATGCCTTTGCTTTGCACCCTCTTAGGAGCACAGCCACCTGTGAGCTGAAGTTGCTGTGTTGAAGCCAGGGAAGCTGCTCGGTCTGTAGGGGGGAAAAAAAACCCCAAACAAACAAAAAAACCACAACAACTACCAAAAAAAAATCTGAATTTGGCTTGTTTTCCCTTCCACGTTTTGTCCAAGTGTTTTTCTCCTGCTGCACTTGGTGTTTGGCATGGAAGAAAAACACAAAACCCAACCCCTGTCTTCACTGGCTCAGTTCAAGCCACTCCTGTTAAAGTCAAACAAGAGTGGGAACTGTGCTTTGCTTTGCCTGGAGACCCCCCAACCTCAGGCAAGGGGTAAACAGCAGAAAAAGTTCTTTGCTGTCTGCATGTAGAGGATGGCAAAGTCCCAGCACCCTGCTGGCACAGCTCTGCTCTTCAGTGCCATTCCTTATTTTCTCTACAACAGGGCAACCTGCTCATCCAAGGAGGAGAAACCCACAAAACCCACTTTGCTGCCCCACTGCTCAGCCAAGCACCACTCCCAGGGGTCAGCAGCTTCATCCAGAGGTGAGACAGGATCTCTCAGGTCAATTATTTCTCCTTTTTTTGCTTTTTGGTTATTTTTCTGTGGTTTGGGGTTTTGTGTGTGCAATTATTTCTCTTTTTTCCTTTTTGATTATTCCTGGCCAGTGTTTCCTGCTTTCATTTTGTATTGCTCTGAGGTCAGGTCTGCACGTTGTGGTTTCACAGAGGCAGTGATTTAGTCAGGCTGGGGGATGCTGTGTTTGGATGCTTCTAAATCAGTGTGATTTGAATTGAACTGATGGAAGTTAAACATTTGAGAGCTCCTCTGCTTGATAACCAGGCTGGTTTAACTCATCACTTCCAGATCTGGGCTCCCCAGTTCAAGAGGGACAGGGATCTACTGGAGAGGGTCCAACAGGGGCTGTGAGGATGATGAAGGGGCTGGAATTCCTGCCCTGTGAGGGAAGGCTGAGAGCCCTGGGGCTGTTTGGTCTAGAAGGGAAAAGCCTGAGAGGGATCTAATGATGCCCATAGATCCATGGGGGCCGTGTCAGGAAGGCAGGGTCAGCCTCTGCTCACTGCTGCCCTGGATCCCAGCTGGAGCACAGGGAGTTCCACCTCAACAGGAGGAAGAAATTCTGTCCTGGGAGGGTGACAGAGCCTGGGACAGTCTCCCCAGAGAGGTTTGGGAGTCTCCTTCTCTTTCCAGCCCTGTCTGGATGCATTTGAGTGATCTGCCCTAGTTCTGCCCTGCACTGGCAGGGGGATTGGACTTGATGACATCCAGAGGTCCCTTCCAACCCCTACTATTCTCTGATCTCCTCCTGAGCCAGTCTGGGCAAACTGGTTGTGCACTGGCTGCACTGCACACAGGTAAAGGTGTTGCTGGGTAGGAACCAGACAAAACCATGGCACTTCTGCACAGCAAGGTTTTTTCTTCCTCTCACCCTGTAGAGCTCCAGGAATCGACTGGACCTGTCAGAGGCCTGTACAAGATGTGTCCAACCTCATGCAGCAACTCCTGCCAGTAGTTAGCAGTGGGGACATATTGACTGTGTGCTGAAGTCCTTAGTCAGACAAAACCTGCCCAGAGGTCAACAGGAATCTGGATGGATCAATCTCCCCAGCAGCAGCAGCAGCAGCAGCAGCAGCAGCAGCAGCAGCTCTCTGCTTCCACGTGCAGTGGGAGCACAGTGCCTTGGAACAGAATACAGAATCAGGCCAGGAGGGTGGGAAGAAGGCAGCAAATACCCATGCCCATGAAGGAAGGGTGTCACAGGGAAAGGGGATGGTGATTTACATCAGTGGTGGGATGCAGGAGGAGGCTGGGGTGGGAGTGGGGCCATGGATGGGTTTGCTGGGAGTCAGGCTGTGGATGGAAGAGTGAGGCTGTGGATGGAGGAGTGAGGCTGTGGATGGAGGAATCAGGCTGTGGATGGAGTGAGGCTGTGGATGGGGTGAGGCTTTGGATGGAGGAGTGAGGCTGTGGATGGAGGAGTCAGGCTGTGGATGGAGGAGTCAGGCTGTGGATGGAGGAATCAGGCTGTGGATGGAGTCAGGCTGTGGATGGAGGAGTGAGGCTGTGGATGGAGGAGTCAGGCTGTGGATGGAGTGAGGCTGTGGATGGAGGGAGGCTGTGGATGGAGGGAGGCTGTGGATGGAGGGAGGCTGTGGATGGAGTGAGCTGTGGCTGTCTTTGCTGAGAGGAGGCCGTGGTGTGCACTCAGCCCTGGCTGCCTGACAGAGCTGCTGTGCAATAGCAGGGCACTTCCCTCAAATGCTGGGTTGTGAGAAGTGACATTTCCATTGAAATTACCCAGAGAGGAGCTGCTCCCTAGTGCAGCTTCTTCTGTAAGTGACACAGTGACAGTGATCCAGGAGTTTAACTTGCTGTTGTCTCGTTCCAAGTGGAATTAGGAAGTTGGTGACATGCATTAGGGGGATGGCTCCTGGTCACAGGCAGGGCTTTGTGTGTCTGGGAGATTAATCACAGGTCGAGCTCAGAGCCAGGGAAGTTCTGTCAGCTCAGGAGAGCTGTCCCTGCTGTGAACCTCCTCCTGCTGACTCCTCTCCTCCTCATTTCCCAGAGTCTGAGCTGCTCTCCACTGAAGTTTTCCTGGCACCTCCTGCTTCCCTGAGCTTTTTGGGTTGGTTTTTTTTAAAGTCTCTCTTTAATTATGATGGGCAGATCATCTGTTCTTGACACATGAGTACCTGCTGGTCACATCACTGTGCTCCCTCCTCTCCTCAGGGATGCCTCGTGGATTCTTTTTTTTCCTCTTTTCACAACCTGAACTTTCATTGTGAGTTACCTTTTAAATTTCTGCCTAACCTTTTAAAGCAGGAAGGTTTTTCTGTCCATAAAATCAGCCAGCACATCCTGTGGGTCGAGGTGTTTGCCATACACAGGCTGAATTGCATATTATTTCTGCTCAGTTTTACTTCTGCCTCACGTGGTCGACCATTAAACACCTCTGGTTTGGGGTACTCTGCAACAGAAAACCTCCAAATTCCAGTGTTTGCTGCTGGAGACAAAGCATCTGACAGTCAATTCTCTGCCTGTGCCTTACAGGCTCCTGGACAGACCTTCCCTGATCTGCCACCACTGCTGAGCAAGGCAACAAAACTCACCCTAGTCCTTTGTGGTCCAGTGGATACCTCTCTGGGCAGCCTGGGACAGCCTCTGACACCCTCAGCACCAACAATTTCTCCTGCTCTCCAGTCTCAGTCTCCCTCTTTCAGTTCAAACCATCCCCCCTTGTCCTGTCCCAACAGGCTCAAAACTCTGTCCCCATCTTTCTGACAGGACCCTTCAAGTCCAGCAAGGTCCCCAGAAAGTCTCCCTGGAGCTTCTCCTCTGCAGCCTGAACCACCCCAGCTCTCCCAGTCTATCCCAGCAGAGGGGTTCCAGCCCTCCCAGCATTGCTGGGGCTCCCCTGGCCCTGCTCCAACAGCTCCCTGGATGTGCTGTGCTGAGGCCTCCAGCAAAGGTATCAGTCAGTTATTAAGGGAAATGTAATTATAAAGTCATGTTTATCTTCACTTCTTCAAGAAAAACTAGGCCTTGTTATTGCTGTCAGTCAGCAGAATAATTAATGTCAAGATTCTGTAGTGAATTCATCACCTCCTTGGACAGGGAGCAACTCTTAACTTTATTTTGCAGAAAAGCTTTCAGGAGAAGGAAAAATGCAGTGTGTGCTGAGTCAGTGAGTCATAGTCTTCACTCCCTGACAACAGTTGTCAGTAAACCAAATACATTGACTGTGTTTGGACACCATGCACCATCCATGAAAGGAGAAATTCTGTTCAATTAAGTTTATTCCATCATTTTCAAATTAAATCCTGGTGGAAATGTTGCATCTCAAGTGCTCTACAAAATTATGTGCAACCAGCATGCTCAGAGGTCAGTTATTAGGATATATTGGTATCAAAACTCCTCAGAGCTGAAACTTTCATCTTGTTTCCAAGTTCCTGGAGGTTGATTCTGGTCCCTGTTGCACCCCTGGGTTTGGATGAAGTCTGTGCTAGGTATCCATCACCACTATTTACTTTTTTTCTAAGGCTAATTTCACATCTTTCTTCACATCACCCATCATCTCAACATTTCCTTTAGCTGAGTCTTCTGCACAGGGTTTCCTCTGGGCCTGAGCTAAGTGTTTAAAAGCCCTGGGGATTGTCCACCAGAGACTGTGACCTCTGGGGTTTAGATCAGGTGCTCTGCTACTCTGTTTTCCTCTCTGATTTTGGACCTGCAACAGCCCAGTCATCTGCAGAGGTTGAAAAGCCCAGGAAAGCTTCAGCAGAGATGTTGTGTCATTACCCTGTGGTATATTCTGCTATCAGCTGGCCAAGGATGAAGCTTTCAGTAAATTACTTTTAAATATGGCTTTATGGTTTCTCACCTCATTTATAGACTGCTCTTGTCTTTATTTTCATTTCTGAAGCCACATCCACCTGCTGAGAAAGGTGTGACCAAGACTGGGGAGTTGCAGCTAAAGCAAAGGTGGGGACTGGAGTCATGGAAGCATTCAGATTGGATTTCATCAAGTCCAAGTGAACCCAGGTTGCCACTAAACCATGTCCCTCAGCACCATTAGGTATGTCCTCATCCAAAACTTCCTACAGCTTTGCTGTTCTAGCCTTAAAAAAAGGAATGTGCAGAGTAGAACTCCTGGGGCAGAGCTTCTCAGCAAGTCAAGGGGGAAAAAAAAAAGGTACAGTATTTAGCTGAGGGAAGGGTCATTTCAATACAAGCAACCCCTAAAAGCAGAAAGCAACACATAAATGAATCAAACCCAACCAGTTTGGTGAATTTTAAGCTGTTTTCTGAAGTTTTGAGGAATGCCACTTCCCCTGTTGTGAGAAGAAACAGCTTTCAGGCTCCCCTGGTCTGGACAAAGAGAAGCACAAGTGCTTGGGTTGGAGATAGGCTGGAAAAGCAGAACTTTTCATTGAGATGAATCACAGCAAAAGTAACAGGGGGGGAGAAAAAAAAAACCCAGCTTTGATAGGGCAGTGAATAGAGGATTAACTGCACAATGCTGCTGGGTTTTGAGTTCTGCACCTCTCCTGTTTGTTTTGTGTTTGTTCAGGATGTGGTGCCAGCAAGAAAAAATAATGTTTGGCTGCTAAGTGTGCTAAAAAGAGGGGGAAAAAAAGGGCTTTATGGTGGCCAGAATCTGTTTGTTAGCAAAGGATGGTCCCTTTGTCAGCAGGGGACTGCTGCAGGGAGGGAGAAAGGGGAAAGCTTGTCATAGTTTATTTTCCAGGGTGGAAATTGAATGCTGGGAACTCAATTCATGTTTTACTCCTTATCAAAACCCTTATCTCTGTAATTGTGAGTGTGAGCATGAGCCAAGAAATCATAGATTCATTCAGGTTGGAAAACGCCCCTGGGATCATCCAGTCCAACCATCAGCCCTGCTCTACACAGCTCACCCCTAACCCATGGCCCTCAAACCCACATCCAAACCCCCCTGGACCCCCCCCAGGGCTGGGGACTCAACCCCCTCCCTGGGCAGCCTGTGCCAGCCTCTGACCACTCTATCAGTGAATTTTTTTCCCTAATGCCCAGTCTGCCCCTCCCCAGGTGGTCAGTAAGAGCTGTGGGAGATGTTGCATGAAGCAGAGACATGCAGGAAATGCAGCCTGCCCAGATGGAGTTGGGTATATCCTGACAAAGCATTTCTTTTCATAAGCTTCCATTAGGATTATTCTGTATTTCTGGTCCAGGAGCAGTATGGGAATTCAGAAGATTGCTGAGAGAAATGAGAAAGAAGGTAACTTGGGTGTTATTAAGAATGGTGGGTGGAAGAAAGAAATATTCATGTTTCTCTAGGACTCTTCTGCATGTGGACCAAGCAGAAAATCTTAGTGCTTTAAAATGTTTTTCTAGCTCTTTTTTTTGCACAGAGTGCCCTGTAACTCCCCTGTACATCCCCAAGCCCATGCAACATGTGTGTTGGGTGATATAAAAGCAGTAATCGAGGAAAAACTCCTCCAGAAACTTTCATCTGGGCTATATTATGTATATCTCATTGAAAGTTTAGAGCAGCAGAGACCTCAGATGAACAGAAAAAGATTTGTCTGGTTTATACCTTGATACAACCCCATTTATGTGCAAATTCATGGGCAGGTGAACCCCAAGTTAAGTGGGGTGGAATTGTGAGTCCAAATATTGCCTGAGACAACAGCCAAGCAGATCTTTATTGTGTTGGTTTAGTTACACAGAATGTCAGGGGTTGGAAGGGACCTCTAAAGATATCAAGTCCAAGCCCCCTGCCAGAGCAGGATCCTAGATTTTTCTTTGGAAGGTGTATTTTCCACTCTACTTTATGTTGTTTTTTTCCCATTTGCCATCTTTTTTGGCCCAGAGAAGCAGTGGTCTTCATCCTTCTGGGAGTCTCTTCATCCTTCTGGGAGTCTCTTCAACCTTCTGGGAGTTTCTTCAACCTTCTAGGAGTCTCTTCAACCTTCTGGGAGTCTCTTCAACCTTCTAGGAGTCTCTTCAACCTTCTAGGAGTCTCTTCAACCTTCTGGGAGTTTCTTCATCCTTCTGGGAGTTTCTTTATCAAAATGCAATGTGTCAAAGTTTTGGGGTGCATCAAGATGCTTATGCTGGGGGTAAGAGAAAAGCAAATCTAAGCTGCCCACAGCCAGTAAACCCTAAACCAGCTGAGTATTTCTAGAAATAAGGCTTTGGGGATGTGCCTGCAAGCCAGAAAAGACAAACTTTAAGCAGTGTCTAAAATCTCTGGGAGTTTGGGGTTTTTTTTCTCATGCCACATCTCCTTAGCCTGATACAACAAAGCTTTGGTGGTTGCTTTGCTTCTATCTTGGAGGCAGTCACCCAGTGAGGCTGAGATTCAACAAGGTGAGGTGTAGGGTGAAAAGCTAGAGCTGAGCCAGAAATATTGGTCCAAGCTGCCAGGAGTTAAAACAAGGGGAAGGGAAATGGAGGGATAAATAAAAATAAATATATTCAATGAAACAAAAAACAGTGTGTTGCTTTTTTTTTTTTTTTTGCAGGAGGGGCTGAAGACCAGCCATGGAGGTGCTTCCACGTGTGAGTAGCTACACCCTGGAGCAGTCCTGGGGAGCAAGCTGTGCTGCTGAGTTGAAAAGCAACACGTAAGTCCTCCCAGGCTTCCACTCTATAAACATTCAGTTTATTTGCTGCAATATTCTGTGTTCATTCCTAAGGAGTAAACATTGCAGGCAACACTCTTAACTTTGCATTTCCTAAACGTTGCTGAAAATAAAACCCCCATTAATTTCAACATTACACATCGTGCAAGTGCAGGCAGAGGAGGGGGAGGATGTGAGACCAGAGCTATATTTTCATTTCCAGGCTCCATTAGCACATTTGACATTGCCATATTCCTCCAGATTCCAGCTGAATTTTGCTCCTGAGAGATCCCTCAGCATTTAAATCATCCCAGTGAGTAGGAAGAGGTGCTGCTGGTTTGCTCTCTTCACCCTGAGCACCAACCAGCTGTGGGTTTGTGCCTCTAAAGCCACCTCAGCTCTAAAGCCAACTCATCTCTAGCCATGGCAAGAAAAAAAAAGAGGGAAATAAATAAGTAGATAAATAAATAACTACACACACACCAAAAAAAAAAAAAAAAATCCAAATAGCAAACCCAAGGGCTGGTAATTTAGTAGTAGAAAGTTAATTCAGGAGACCTCTAACCTTTAAAGCACCACGTGACTATTGATTTTCAATATTGCAGGGGGTCTGTGCCACCCTAAGCGTGTAGTTCAGCAGATTCAGAACAGTTTTTTCCTGATCAGTTCAGTCCCCCAGTACTTGTGCATTAAGACAACAAATACCAGCAGCTCCCAGCCTGTCACAGGGCGGCCTGCAGGACGTGCTGGGCTTCTAATGAACTTGGGCTGTTGGCAAACAGAGCAGGGCTTGGGAGGGGGATCCTCTGGTCCTTTCCAGGCTCCTGAGGGCTGTGCTGGGGTTGGGGGACCAGTGTGGGGCAGAGGTGGGAGTTGGGGGAGGTGATGTGTAGTTAAGGAGGCCTGGGCGTGGTGGGTGATAATGCAAAGGCTCCAAAAAAATCAGTCTTCACAGCAAAGTAGTTGTGTTTAGCATTTAATTAATGGGGCCAGCAGGACTAGAGCTGGGATCTGGGCACTGGGGAGGCTGCACCTCAAATCCTGGGGGCAGTTTTGGGCCCCTCAGTCCCAGCAGGACACTGAGGGGCTGGAGAAGGGACACGGAGCTGGGTCAGGGTCTGGAGCAGGAGTGTGGGGAGGAGCAGCTGAGGGACCTGGGCTGGTTGAGCCTGGAGAGAAGGAGGCTCCGGGGAGACCTTCTGGCTCTGACAGCTCCTGATAGGAGGCTGGAGCCAGGGGGGGATTATTGGTCTTTTCTCAGAAGGAACAAGTGACAGGACAAGAGGAACCAGCCCCAAGTTTCCCCAGGGGAGGTTGAGGTTGGAGCTGAGGAACAGTTTCTCCCCTGCAGGGCTGTCCCAGGCTGCCCAGGGCAGGGGTGGAGTCCCCGTGACCCCTGGAGGGGTTTCCAAGGCCTGGAGCTGTGGTGTTGAGGCCATGGGGCAGTGGTGCCCTGGCAGGGCTGGGTGAACAGTTGGACTCTGCCAACCCAAGCGATTCTCTATCCCCCTGTGACACAGAACCTCTAGGTTTGAATCTCTAAACCTGCTTTTCTCCACCCAGAAAGCCAGTGCAGATGGAAATATCCGTGCTGCTCCAAGACCCTCTGAGCCCTGGTGCCTGGATTACCCAGTAATCCCAGGACATGCTGCTTTAAACACTTCCCTCCTTCCCTAATCACCAATTAGTGCAATCAGTGGCAGTGCCCGGGCTGGCCATCCCTAGCTCAGATGAAGATGTTTTTTAACCCACACACCTAAAAAAGACTTCAGCCCTTCCCTCCTCCTCCTCCTCCTCCCAGCTTTATTGATTATTGAAAATGTTACATCCCGGGGAGGAAAATGTCATTGCTTTAAATACCAGCATTAACAGTTGGTAAAAGTTCTTTTTCACCGAGGCGTGCGTGATGAAGAAAAATTAAACAATGGAAAAGACAGGGAAATATTGGGAATTTAAAAGAAAAAAAAAATTAAAAAAAAATAGAATTATTTGCACGTTAATTCAACCAGGAAGGAGCTTCACTCCCTGAAGTCAGCAGCTCAACAGGGAACACATCTCACACCGGACTCTCGGTTTGTTGTTTGTTTTGTTGTTTTTTTTTTACCAGAACGGTGAAAATATATAATGAAATTCAACAAGGAAAGTGGAAAACCAGCCAAATTGGTGCAGCAAAGTGGTTAATGGGATCATTAGCCTCCTCGCTGTATTTTTTTGGACATTGTGTGCCTGCACCATAGTCCTCGAGAGCAGATTGCAGGAACAGGCTGACAGTTACCCGCTAACTCAGCAGTGCTGGGTGCAAACTGCCATCTTCCTGTGGATTTACAGCTGCCACTTCTGCTACTTCAATTAGTTCTATAGCACACAGATGTTGCTTAAATGTTGCTGCTAATGATACTGCAATAAGCGTAAGATTCATGCCATATTTTGAGGCACGTAAATTTCTCAAGTGGCACAATTAAAGTGGAAATATTAGGTGGGGAGAACTTGGCAGTCTCTCCAACTTGGAAAGCGCACCCGCTATGCAATAATGGGTCAAAAATTCATTCAAGTTTTACTGCTGTTCAGAGTTTTAAAAGACTTTTCACAGTTGAATGCAAAGTAGTAAAAAGCGGAGTATTAGGAAATGAGAATGCTGCTCTGTTATTCAGACATGACTTTTCATTTCAAGCTGGAATCACGGGCTCACCTTCGGGTGCCCGGCTGCACCTCCAGGATGGGGAGGGAAGAAATGAGAAGTTTTCATTAAGAAGGATTTAATCACCGTGGACGTTGCAGCAGCAGGAGGAAAAAGGGAAAAAAAAATTAAAAAAAAAAAAAAGGGAAAAAAAGGAGAGAGAGAGAGAGAAAAAAAAATGGTTTCCCAAATAACAGAGAGAGACAGCATCAATCATTTCCCAAGCCAGATGTAGCCTCCAAACTGCAGCCTGACAACACATCTCCTGTTTGTGCAGCCACCAAGCAATTATTCTTTCCATTATATCTCCCAGTGACAGATCTCCAAACCCAGGGCTGTAAAAAATTAGAGTTTGGGCTTATACAGTTGTGTCAGGTCTCGGGGAAAAGAGGGGGGAAAAAAGGAAAAAAAAAAAAGAAAACTTCTCATGGCTGCAGTGTTTATGAGCTTGTGAAAGCACATGTACATAATTTGCCTCAAAATTCTTTTTGCCTCATTCCCAATCCTCTGGGATTAGATTTCTCAGCAGCTCTGTGCGTGCATCTGAGTGGCTTTTCCACCTGCCAGGGGGATCCTGGTGGGTCAGCCCTGGTTCTGAAGCACTTTCCTGCATCCCAGATCCCTCCCTCGTTCAATTCTAACGAAGCACCCAGCACTCTGGAGGTGGGAGGTTGTTTCCTACAATGGTTTTTACACCTTGGTCTTGCTCAGTAGGTGTGGCACCACACTGGATGGCAGCACTAAGCAGGGAGGCAAACCCCGTGGCAAGATAGCTGCAAATCCACAGCTTGTTTCCCTGCAATGTTGAATTGATTAATACCAGGGCAAGATTAGCAGGAGAGCACTGGTTTTGAAACTTGCAGCTGAAGGTAAGTGTGAGGAGAAGCAATCAGCACCTTGGATCTAAACGACTGCTTTTCCTACCCCGGAGATCCCATTTCCCCCTCCTGCTTTGGATTATTTCCCAGCAAATCTTGCAGATGTCAGGTTGCTCTTGTTCTGAGGCAAGGAGGACAATAAGTTCCAGCTGACCTCGGGACAATGAATCTTTGCAGGAGCTCTGTGTGTGTTTTCCAGCAGCAGGGAACAGCTCCCATGTCACTGAGAGAGAGGGAAGTGTCACCCTGGCCTCGTTTTCTGTGTGCAGAGGCAGCCCCAGACCCTGAAAACAGGGAGGAGGAACCCAGGGATTTCTCCTTCTTTCCTTTTTCCCCCCAGTTATTTTGTTTTCTTTATTGAGCACGTTGATTTGGCCTCCTCTGGAGGAGGCAGAGACAGGCAGGGATGACAGTGGACCCCTGCAGAAGGGTTTTGAAGCCATCAGCCAAGACTTTTCTCTATTTCTCCATCTTTTTTTGTGGCCCTGCCTCACTGTACATACAGCCCCACGGTGCAGTAGGCAGCAGTATATTTTATCATGACAGCTTCTGAGCCCCTCTCCTCTCCACCTCCTTTGGGGGTACCCCTAAAACTTACCTAACCCCTTATTTCTTTATTTCAGCTCCACTGCTGTTGAACTCCACCCAAAATTCCTGCTGCTTCCATGGCACGAGGTGGATCCTGGTCTCCCCACCATGTGCAGGTATGTAGTAGTTGTGCTGGTCCATGTAAGGAGGACAGTGATGCTTCTGTTACCAGAAGATGCTCAGCATGTCCTGCCCCACTGTGAACCAGTCTCTGTCAAGCTGGCTTCTTCTAGATTCCCCTTGAAAATGTTATGGACCAGGCTATGAAGTATTCTGAATGTTGGGATGTTGCTAATGCTAAATATTCTTAACTATTCTTCACTGAACTGTTAATTTCCAAGCAGTTTTCCCCTCAAAAACAAGTGACCAGTTGATAAACATGCTTGTTTTGGGTCTCACTATTCAATAACTGAATTGAGTTTCTGCCAACTGAATTTGGTTTAAATTCATCTCAACCATTCCATGATTTTTCTGGCTGCCCAGGGAGTCCTCATGACCCCTGGAGGGGTTTCCAAGCCCCCCATGGAGCTGTGGTGCTGAGGGCCATGGGGCAGTGGTGCCCTGGCACTGCTGGGGGGTGGTTGGATGATCTGAAAGGTCTTTTCCAACCTAAACCATTCTGTGGTTCCATGGTATTGTCAGGGTGATGTGGAAAAGGCTTTTATTTGTGTTGGCAGAGATTTCCTGACTGGGTCCCTCTCTGACTTTGGCAGTTTGTTTCTCATCCCCAGCACCCTCTGTAATCTATTATGATATATAGGCCAGTCTTCTTTCCCCTCCTCACTCCAGCCTATGTCCTCTTTCTATTTAGGAATTAATTATGATGCTATCTTGTATAACTCATTAGTATCAATTAATTCTTCCCCTTTCATGATTTTATATAGCTAAATTAGATTGCCTCTTAGGAACTTAATAATAATCAGTATTGGACTCATTTGGATGGATCTTTTTTTTTCCCCTTCTCCACCCAGTTTCACTTGGGGGTGAGGATGCAGTGGCTGGTGAGGACAGGGCTGGTGTCCTCACCAGCACCACCACCTCCCTGTCTCCACCAGCTCCAGCACTGGAAGGTTTGGCCTCACCTCACCCAGAATTTTGGCTGTCACATTTTAATTACTCTTTATTTATCTGAGGGCTGCACGTGATGCTGTTTTTGCTTTAGCAGGATGAAAAAGGAATACCCCACTTCCAGCAGTTGGCCAGACCACGGTGAATCCTCCTTCACCTCACCACAGGGACAAGGAGGGATGTTGAGGGAGGTGTAAAATTCTCCTCATTCATCTTCCTGGGGTGTTGCTTGGAAATCCTGGCAGTGCTGGTGTTCCTCTTTAACTGCTTCACTGCTTTACTGGCACAAGGAATCCATTGGGGGGGGAGGTGGAGGGAAAAAAAATCAGTAATATGATTGAATATATCTGGCAGGACCTGATATTCCCACTCAGTTTGAATCTGATCCAGCAGCAGCCAAGGCAATTAAAATCACAAGTTTTTCTCCTGCAAAGATGAGTTGTAAAATGCCCCCAGCTGCATGATGTAGGAAATACACCTTGATTTTGCTAATTGCTGATTGTACCTGGCTGCAGGGGTAGCCCAGGTGTCTGGGCATCACCCACTTCATGGCACTGCAGGTGCCCCAGGCTGGGGTGGGTTCTCCCCACCACGGGGTGTGGTCCCAGTTTGAGCTAGGTGCTGGGGACTGTGGCCAGAGGGTGGTGGAAGGTGAGTGGATCCACTTGGATTCATTGTGGAGCTTTGGTGTCCCAGGTGAAATGGAACCAGCCCTGCTCTGCTCTAGCCCAACATGACCACCACAAAGTGGGATTTTCTGTTCAAGATGGAGCTAACTTCAGAAAGGGCATCAATTAGAAGAGACTGAGCTGAAAACTCCAATCACTGACCAGAATTAGCTCTGCTGATTTTCCCCATGGGTGGAAAAAGTCAAAAAGCTCGTGGGATAACTTGAGTTTATTCAGCTTTGCACCCTCATCCTCCTCCCACCACTGCCCTGGGCTTCCAGACCAATACCCTCCCACTCCAGGATGATGCTAAGGGAGGAAAAGGCAAGAAAAAAAGCAAAATGAAATTAAAATAAACTCCAAAATTTACCAGGAGGTCAAAGTTATTTTTTCCTAGAATTTTTTTTTCTATAATTTTTATTTCCCCTCAAAATTCAAAGAAAATTCAATTTACACCCCATTCAAGATGCTTTCCCAACATTCTTTTCATGACAAGTAAAGGAAAATGTGCTGAGCTCTTTGTTTGGTGTTTGGTTTTTTTCTTTCCCCAGACTCTCTGCTTATTTTCCTGAGGAGAGATTATTCTCATTATCAACAAATTTTAGCCACTTTCATTGAAATCTGGGGGTTTTACTGAATGTGCCCTTCCTTTGGCTAATCAGGGAGCTACCCAGCATTATTTAATCTGTTTATATTCACATCTGCAATTATCTCTCATGGTCTGATGAGGTGTTTTTTGTCTTTTTATAGATGCAAAGGCAGAATGCTGCATTTCTTCCTTGTTAGCTGCATGAGTTCAAGTTATTTTTGGGTGGAAAAAAGAGTTTGGTGACTGCAGTGAGAGTAACATTGACCTTCACCAGGAAAATGCTGGATGAAGGAGCAGGTTTCCCTGCATGTTCTGCAGCTGAGGTGAGTAAATTAAGTCAATTAATTTAATATGCAAAGGGTAAATTGTTATCAATAGTAAAAAAAAAATGGAATAAGAATTAAGACAAGGTTGGGTTTTTGTGTGTTTTGGTTTTTTTTCTGTTAAGGTGAAGAGAAACTGGAACATGCTGATGGAAAACCCTGTCAGCTTGACCCAGGGGACATCCAGTTGTGGCTGCTCAAATGTTTCTTTTGCCACCCAAACCTTCTCTTTCTGCTGGAACTCCCTGCAGGAGGGGAAAGTGCAGGTGGTGCACACAAACCAGAATTATTTCTGCCAATTTCCATCAAGAACAGAAAATTCCAGCAGAGGAACAAGCAACCAAACACAAATATCTTTCTTTTTTTTTTCCTTTTTTTTTTCTTGCCAATTTCTGCCTTTGCATCAGTCATGTAAACGTGGAGCTAATTGCTCTGCTACAGCTATTTATCACTTTTTGGGCCATGCCAGTTTGTTGGTCCTGGTGTTTCACAGCTATCCAAAGCAGAATGTTTTTGATGTCACTGTGGGTAGCACCATAAAGGGTTTGGGTTTTTTTTCAGGGCACCCTTTGTCTCTTAGAAATGCTGCTCTTTTTCTGTGTTTTCCCTCTGCTCAGGACAGGCCCCTGCTCAGGGCTCAGCTGCTGAAGGGTCTTGGTGAGGGCCAAGTCCTCTTGGGACTAAGGTAGGTGAGGAGGGCTTGGCTCAGACCTCTGAAACCATCAGACAAACTCAAACCTTTGCAGCATCAGCTGGCTCCAGCAGCAGGTTCTGGTGTAGAGCTGAAAGCTGAAAGGGATGGTGCCAGGGCTGGGGCAGCCACCACCTCTCTGGGCAGCCTGGGCCAGGCCCTGCCACCCTCAACCTTAATCTGACACCCTTCCTTATTGGAGTGTTTGATGAAGATTTTGTCAGTCAATTTAACTTATGTGCAATAGTAATTTTATTTTTCCTCCTTTCTTATTCAGTAAAAATCTTCCTCTGTGGCTTCTGTGAGTACTCAGCACTGAGACTGCCTGGGTTTTGGCTTGGAGCTGATGCCTCAGCTGCTTCCTCAGAACTTGGACAGAAAGGTAATGACCAGGAATTCTTTATTATACCAAGTGTCTACAACCCTGAGCTCAACCCCAGCTGCTCTGCCTGTGTAGCATGGGCATGGTCTTGTCCTGCCATTGATCTGAAGATGGCCCCAAGTGCTGTTTCAGTTTTAGCTTCATGCTGGGCACACTTTGGAAGTGTTTCTTCCAAATTACTCTGTGCTCAGTGATTTCCTCCCGTGGGGAATTTATTTGTTTCAAGAAGCATCTAAATCCATGAAGTGACTTCACTCTGGGTACCTGCTGCTCCTGTGCCCACCCCTTTCTGCCTTTAAGCTGCTGGGTCCCTCAGAGCCTCTGGCTGGTCCCTGCTGGCTGCTTGGCCTTTGTTAATTTGTCCAGGGTGTGTCCTAAGGGATGAAGTGAGTCAGGGAGAAATCTTGGGAGCCCTTTCAGGGACACTTTGGATACTAGAGCATTGGTTGGATTCATGACTTGCTCTGATCTTAAGAACTGAGTTTAAAAACCACAAAGGTTTTAATCTGGAGCACAGTAACTTCCAGCCCCCTTCCTGCACCCACACTGCCCTGCTTGGGTCTGTTCTGGGGGTAGCTGCTGCCTTTTGTTAAAGTCATTTCTCAAGCAGTTCCCATTTATCTCAAAAGGAATTGAAAATAACAACTGGACTCCTCTAAACTCTTTGTGGGCACCCAAACTGAACCATTTTGCCACCAATTAACTGCAACCTTTTTTTTTTTATTATTATTATTATTTCCTTTTCCATGTCACCCTTTCAGTGCTAGCACCAAGTCAATAAAGAGGAAACAGAACCATTACAGTGCAACTGTCACTTTATTTGACTGTGTAAGAAAAACCCATCAAACACAATCACAAGTATAGATCTTCTACCTCTTGCATCATCTTTCAGCTGCCACCAGGTGAGATGAGGCACCAGACCAGGAGGTCTCAGATCCTCCCTCAGTTGGTTTTGACCTGAGTGCTGAGAAAAACAAAAAAAAAAAAGGAAATAGATTTGATTTCTTGTATCTGACAAGGAAATGCAGCATGAAATATGAGGAAAAAAAACCCCAAGTGATGGGTTGGGTTTAATGATTTAACTCCTGGCAGTGCAAAGCCCTAGTGCAGCTCGTGGTGGTGGCAGGGATGAGGCTGGAGGGTGATGACACCCAGCTCTGGTCCCTGAGCCGCCACAACTTCTTACAACTTCATTCCTTGAGGGGCTTCAGGAACCTTCCTCCTTCACAGGCTTTTGTAGAGATTGTTTGCACACCCTGGCTCCAGAGTGGCTCCTGTTCCTGCCACGCTCAGGGCCACTCATTGTGCAGCGAGAAGCGACCAGAAGAGAGAGAGAGAGAGGGGAAAAAAAAATGAAAAAATTAAGAAAAAAATCAATTTGTAATCTGATTTGAGGGTTTTGATTTCCTCTGATGAGTTTCAATTTCATTAAGAGCAACCTTATTGGGAGATAAAAGAACTCCTTGAAGGGTAAAGCAGGGAATTGTCTCAAAGAGTATAAAGCAGCTAAACTCTTTTGTGCTGTTTATTCAGGGCATTAATTGCGCGGGCGGTGTCGGTTGGCAGATGCACCCTTATCAGCCCCGGGATCTGCAGGGAGCTGGGAGGGGGATTAAAAAAAAAAAAAAAACCCCTTTAAAAAAAAAAAAAAAAAAAAAAATACAAAAAAAAAAATCTCCCTTTTGGTGTATTGACACTTGAGTTATCAACAGCCCTTATCAGCTGCTCCGCGGCGGCGCGCGCCTCGCCCATGACATCAGATGCTACAAATCACTGGTGGGGGCCTTGCTGCTTTCTCCTAATTGTGTGCATTTTCCAGGAAAAAAAAAAAAGGATGGTGGGGCCTCTTGTCTTGATGAGAAATTGACATTTTTCTGGCTTGCTGGGAGAGGACTATGGGGGGAGATAAGACTGATAGTTGTTTTAAAGGAGCGCAGCCATTCTTTGCGAGGCCTCTTTATTGCTCTAGTTGACCCACTTGATGAGTATGGATTTCATGAGGTCTTTTTCAGCATCTGAACTATAAAAGGTTCAGAATGACACCACCCCTTATAGACAAAAGATAACCTTGCCCTTTGAATATATCGATTCTTTATTAACTAGGCTGTTTAATGCAATGAAATGAGGCATTAGATTGAAGCCTATTTCAAGTGCTTTGAATAATCTTTAAAAGCTTGAAAGACTTTAAAAAGCTGCTCTGCAATAATTGGCATCCACTGTGAGAGCCCCCGTGCCTCTGAATTGTTGGCATCTTCCTCTCTCTGCCCTCACTCTGGGCTGGCAAAATGAGTTTGATGTCACCAGGGCCTTTTCCACCTCACAGCCCGGGACGTGGTGCTGGGTTCCTCTAGGCCTTGGCACTCCCAGTGCAAAAGACCCCAGGTTTTGGGGTTTTTTTTTCCTTCTTTTTGGATTTTTTTGGGGGGTTGTTGGTTGGCTTGTTGGGTATTTTCATGGCATTGAATGGCAGGAACCGTTTAGCTCTCATTAGCTCAATGTTTACAATGACCCTAGAAGGAAAAGCAGCAGTAGGCCTCATGGGCACTCATCCCCACAAAGCACCTTAAGTCTTTTTTTAGTGGGATTCAGGTGATTATTACACTTTAAACACAACACAGAGATATGTACAGTGGAACAATTATCAATGAATAATAACAATAACAATAAT
Organism: Ceyx cyanopectus; assembly: GCA_013401355.1. Lineage (NCBI taxonomy): Eukaryota > Metazoa > Chordata > Aves > Coraciiformes > Alcedinidae > Ceyx > Ceyx cyanopectus. The sequence goes on from VYZU01072009.1 coordinate 20,004, forward strand.
AATAATAATAATAATAATAATAATAATAATATAAATATAAATATCACCCAAAATGCTCTCTATTTTAACAGCTGTTCTCATCAGCCATCAAAAACCATGGCAGTACTGGAGAAGAAAGGAAACTTGGTTAAACACCCCTGTTTTCCTCTGTAAAATGCAGCTTCTCCTCACACTCCAGCCCTCAGCTGCTGGCAGAGGCTCCTGCACACGGCGCAGGAGCCAGCAGAGCTTGGGGTTTCTCAGGCTTGGTGGCATCACCATGTGTCCCCCCCCCAGACAAAAACACCCCCTTTTCCTGGGAGGCTGAGTGGAGCCCACCTGGGTGTGTTTCTGTTTCCAGCCTGTTTTCCTCACAGCAATGCACAGAGCAGCACGTTGGCCCGCGTGGCAACCCGCTGCATGGAAAAACTGGGGCTGTGCTGTGGTGAAAATAACTTTTCCTGATTACAGACTTGCACAATACAGCATTAAAATAGACTTTCAATATAAATAAATGAATTAATATTGCTCCACAGTTACCTTCATGGCATCAGATGCACGGGTTTGGTTCAACACTTCACAAAGGCTGAGCGACAAGTGGCTGCCGGGCTGTGGAGCAGAGTCTCAATCCTCCTCCTCCTCCTCATCATCATCCTCAGGGCTGGCTGGGCTGGCTGTCCCGGGGCACTGCAAAGCCCGTGTCAAGTATTTGTGCTTTTGTTTTTTAACTGAGACAGAACTTTGGACTTCTGGCCTTGAGAAATGAAACCCCCAGTGTGGCGTCGGTTCGTTTTGTGTTTAAGTCACTTTTTTTTAATAATCAAACCAGATAAAATTACTAAAAATGAAATTCACAGACAAGAAATACTTTAATTAAATATTGTGTAAAATGAACATTATTTTTTTTTTTTATACAGTTAAATATATGAAAAAATGTACAGATAAAACAATCTTATTGTAGGGTCTTTAACAGTAAAATCTACCATTGAGTGAAGCTTTCCGTCTGGAGACAATGAAGCGATGAGTGCATTGACTAATTAATCTAAAACACAAACAGGTAATTGCATTTATGAAGGAACTTGCAAACTTTCTTAACATGTACACGTGACCTCTCCTGTGAGAGCAAAACCTTCCTTGGGCTAAACAGAATGGAGGCAATTCAGTTCCAAAGTGACTTCTCAGGCTTTCCCACCGAGCTGCGCCTCGGCCGGGAGGCGCTGGATCCTGCTGGCAAACCCCTGGAGAAATGCTCCACTACACTGGGCTTCCTTTTTGCCCAGAAAGAAAGAGAGAGAACAGGATGAATGAAAGAATGAAAGGGAAAGAAAAGCAAGAAAGAAAGCAAGAGAATGAAAGAAGAAAGAGAGAGAGAAAGAGAGAGAGAGAAAGAGAAAGAGAAGAAGAAAGAGAAAGAGAAGAAGAAAGAGAAAGAGAAAAAGAGAGACAAAAAGAGAAAGATATAGAAAAAGAAAGAGAAAAGAGAGAAAAATCAAGCAAGAAAGGAAAGAAAGAAAGAAAGAAAGAAAGAAAGAAAGAAAGAAAGAAAGAAAGAAAGAGAAAGAGAAAGAAATTAATGGAAGAAGAGGAAAAAGAGATAAAAGCAAAAAAGAATTAAAGAAAAAACAAAAAAGAAAAAGACAAAAAAAGAGAAAGACTGAAAGAGAGAAAGAGCAAAAAAGAAAGAAAAAGAAAAGACAAAGAAAAAGAAAATAAAGAAGAGCAAAAAAGCAAGAAAGTGAAAGCAACTAAGCAAGAAAAAAGAAAGAGAAAAGAAGAGAAGAGAAGAGAAGAGAAGAGAAGAGAAGAGAAGAGAAAAGGGAAAAGGGAAAAAGAGAGAGAAGAGAAGAGGAAAAGACAGGAGAAAAAAGATTTTTAAAAGCCAAAAGAAGATCCCTCCTTTTTGGTTGGAAAGTTGAGTTCTGCTGAAGTTTGCAGGCTGCTCTGCAGGGCTGCGTTTGCAAACTATTTAGTGCAAAGTGAAAAAAAAAACAACCCAACACCAGGAAAAAACCCAACCCCAAAACAACCCCACCCCCCAGACTCAGGTACCCGTGAGTGGGTTTGGCACTGACAGCCAGGGCAGGGGCTGTTCCAGTTACACAGGACAGGCAGCTGGTACAAAAACCTCCCTAAAACCCCCCCAGAAACTGAAATAACCCCCAGCCGTCCAAACACGGGTGACCCCATCGCTGCTCAGTGGGGGCTCGGGGGGGGGTGCAGAGTGCAGCAGAAAATAGACACAGAAAGGAGTGAGAGAATTCACACCAGGTTTGTGCTTTTTGGTTTTTTTTGCCTTTTTTTTTTTCTTTCCTTTTTACAGCAGAAATCATCCCAATGAAGTGGTGATTAGCGCTTGTGGTGTCAGCCTGGGATAAAACAGCACAAAGGTTCTTCCAAGAAGTTCACTTTTAAGGCATCAGAGAAGTTAATGTGGCAAACGATTTAATTAAAACATCAGAAGTGAATTTATTTTTTAAACTTTAGGCCTCTGAATGTTTCCAGTAAACACAATTCAGCT
>VYZU01072010.1:0-13536 GCA_013401355.1 Ceyx cyanopectus
TCAAAAGGCTTGCAGGGGATTTGTCCAGCAGCCACAGCAAAGCACTGCCAGATCCCCACGGCTCCCTGCTCCACCTTCAGCCAGAGCTTTGTGGCTTTCCAAACTGGGACAGAGCTTCTAGGAATTCCTCGGGTTGCCTCGCAGGGAAGGCTCTGTTGTTGCAAACAAGGCAGGGTTGTTTTTTTTCTTAGGAGGAAAAAAAAAAAACAAAAACACAACCCCGAGGCGAAAACATCTCAAAGTTGAACTGCAGAGGCTAAAAATAAGCACCTTTTTATCTTCACTTTCGTTATCAGCCACGTCTACACACACAAGGAGTGTGAGTGGCTTCAGGATGAGGGGCTGAGGTGGGAGGCAGCAGGATGGAGGGGCCAGGTCTGAGCGGAATCATAAACTCACCTCCTCCTTCCAGGCTTTAAACGAGCTCGGCTAAAATTCCCGTCGGCGTGAGGAGCTGGAACCGAGCCGATCGCAACTTTCAAAGGGGTGGCCACCTCGACTACACATTTCGGAGGGGTAAATAAAACCCGGGACGGCCGCAAAACACCAGCCGAGGTCTTCTCCATATTTACATTTCAATCTAAAGAGCGAACCCCCCCCCCCAACCGCCACCAACCCTCCCTCGTTCTTCCGTGCGCCGGCACCGCCGCCGCTCCTCGCACCTCCCCCGGGGTGGGACAAGCGGGACCGCCCGCAGCCCTCCCCGCTGCCGGGGCAGGGAGAGGAGGGTACGGAGGCCGGGAACCCACGTTGACCCCGCAACCGGGTGCCCTCGGCGGGGCTGGGAGGCTGCGGGGTGAAGGCAACCGGGGAAGCGCGGGGCTCGGCGGGAGAGCGAGCGGCCGCCGGCGGGTCCACGGTCCAACCTCCGCGCATCCCCCGGCGGCGGGTCGGGGATCCCTCGCTGATCGGGGGACCAGATACCCCTCACCGGGGGAAAACACCCGCATCCCACCCCGTCCCCGGCGGCTCCCGCAGGCCGCGGCGCCCGCCCCGGTGCCGGCCCCGGTGGCGGGGCCCGACATGGCGGCTCTGGCCCGTGTGTGTCCCGCGTGTCCCCCCCGCAAGCACCAGCAGCACAACCAGCGGCAGCAGGCCCCGCCGTGGCCGCGGTTCTCACCTGCATGCGGCGGCGGGGTGGAGGGGGAGGAGGAGGAGGAGGAGGAAGAGGAGGAGGAGGCGGCGGCGGCGACGGGGGGCAACAACGACATGCAGGCGGCGGCCCGCCGGGAAGCGGGGCCGGGAACCGCGGGGACGGAGCCGGGGCGGCGGCGGGGAGGAGGGCGGAGGAGACGGAGGCGGGCTCGGGGAGGGGGGCGGTGACGGGGCCGTGGCGGCTGCGGGCGGGGCCGCGGGTACAGGCGGGGGCGGGGTCGCCTCCCGCAGCTCGGCGGGAGCTGGCACAGCCGCATGGGGATGGGGGAGACACACACACACACACACACACACACACACGGCGTTGCCGGGGTCCCCGAAACACCCGAGGCGGTGAGTCGGGGGCTGCCGACCCCCGGGGTTCGGGGAACGGGAGAGGCGGAGCGCGTTGGCGCCCAGGCGGGTCCGGTCCCCACCCGAGGGGATGACGGCGACAACAGCCAGAGATTCTCTTTATTTAATCACTTGGCACTCAGAGCAATAAACATGAAGCGTTTGTGTTTGATTCAAGCGAATATGTGGTTTATTGAAGCGGGAACACGCCGATCTCCGAGGGAGGCGGCACTGGGCCCTCAGGAGGCGCCGCCATCTTGGGGTTCTCTGCCCACCCAGCGCATTGGGAGGAGGCTGTGTGTGCTTCTAGGGGATGGGAGAACCCCGTCTTTCACACTGGTTAAGAACCGAGCGGGAGGCTCTTCATCAGCGCCGGGCAACGCCCCCCTTCACCGGCCATTCCCACAAGCCGGGAAGGGGGAACCCGCACACCCGCGGAACGACGAGCGCGGGCAGCGTCGGGTCGGTGGGACGGGAGCAGAGCGCACTTCCGGCGGCTGCCGGAACACTTGTTCTCCGGTGGGGGGAGGGGGGCGCTTTTCGCGCTACACCGCAAGATGGCGGCGCCCATCGGCCGCTGCCTGGGCAGAGGTGACGGGGCTTCGCCTCCGGGAGTTTGGGCCTTGGCTACCGTCTCTTCTCCATCGCTAAGCCGGCGGGGGAGGGGGTGGCCGTGAGCGGTGGTGGGGTCCGACCGGGCGGGCGGCCCCCGGAGAGGTGCGGGAGGCCCCCAGGGGGAGATGAGGGAGACCGGGCCGCCCTTCTGAGGCCTCCTTTGCTTCTTTTCCCCCCTCGCAGTGCTGGCCCCGCGTCGCGGGTGGGTCTTGCCCGGGCTCCAGCAGCTCCTCGTCGCCGCCCCCGCCTCGCAGCCCGCTCGGCTCTATGCTGCGGCAGCCAAGTGAGTTGCGGGGTATGAGCTGCGGGGTTGCTCTTTCAGCAGGGGATAGTTAACTCTTGTTTTACTACTCCCCGGCCTCGCTTGGAGAGCAAGGAGTGGGGCTGGTGTTTAACTGCAAGGAGAGGAGAAACCTTTGATTTGGAAGGTGGGGCTGTCACAAGAAGGAAAAAGCCCCACTCCAGATGTGTCTCTGCTGCCCAGGGAGGTGTGTGGGAGCTGCTCAGTGTCGCAGCAGCTGGAGGAGGGGGGCAAGCCCAGTAAAAACTGCTGTGTTAGCCTCATCTGGTTTAGTTTTGATGCAGTAGGAGGTGCTGAACTTGCTTCTGTGCTGCACAAACATGGTTGTGATGTTGCAGGAGCTCAGTTACCTGCAGAGCTTTTTGGTCGTTTGAGTTCTCCCATGTGCCAAACCCTGCAGGTGATCAGCTGCAAAAAAAAAACCAACCAAAAGCTGGTTTTGTTTGCTTCAGGACTGACAAAAAAGGCTCCCAGAGACCCAGGAGGGAGGAGCCCAAGAAGCAGGCAGTGGCTCGGAGGCGGCCGCTGATGAGCAAGCCCGTGGATGATGTTTACTTGACCTGGCACTACAAGAGACCCTCCTACCAGTTGGAGGAGGCTGTGGCCATGCTGAAGAAGTTTCAGGAGCTGGACTTCACCTACCCCAAGCAGTTCGTCTACATCAATGTGTTCCTGGACATGGCCCTGCAGAAGAAGGTGGGTTGGCAGAGGGGAGGTTGGCTGAACCCCAGCCTGGTGGTGATGCTGGAGGGGAATAGATGATCCCATTCCCTTTCAGCTTCATATCTCCCAAAGTCATGGTGGAATGTAAGCAGGGCACAGAAAAGCAGTCAAAACTTTTCTCCACCTGCTCGTTTGTTATGATTCCCTCATGGAGGATGTTGTGTCTCCGACCAGCTCCACATTGCTGTGTGACTTGCCCTTCAAGATGTGTTTTCTTTGTTGCTGTGAATGTTTATTTCTCTTTAGAAAACAGTGGAACCCTTTAGCAGCGTGGTCCTCCTCCCCCATCGCTTCACAGAGGAAACCAACAAGGTGTTGGTTTTCACTGAGGTGGGTAAACCTCAGGGGCTTGCTATGGCCATGCTCTGGGGGCTCTTCTCCTCCTCCTTCCAGCAGAAATTGCTGGAAGGTTTATCTACCACTCCTTACTGGGATCTGGAATGCAGTGGAATTGCTGCTCTCATCATATAGATAATTTTGGTCTTTGATTGCCATCCTTTTCCATTCTTACCCTGGCTGTGTCTAAATCATTTTGGTTTTCTTTTGACAGAATGAGCAAGAAGCTGAAATAGCTCGTGAGAATGGAGCTGCTGTGGTGGGAGGACTGGAATTAATCAAATGGGTATGGCTTTTCATTTTCTTTTTAATAAGATTCCTAGAAATCTCCTCAATTCAACTGTGAGTGGGGAGGGAGGAGCAAGAAACTGCCCCTCCAGGAAACTCTGGCAGCTGGTATGAAAAGGGGGGAGGTGGTTTTTTGTGCCCAGATGTGCTTGTAGGTCAGTTTGTGGAGTGAGATAACTAGTTCCACTTTGAAATGCCTCGTTTGCATTGCAGATTTTGGAAGATGAGATCCAAGTGGATTTTTATGTGGCTGTTCCTGAAATCATACCTAAGCTGATCCCATTAAGAAACAAGCTGAGGAAAAAATACCCCAGCACAAAAAGAAGTAAGAAGCAAAATCTTTTGTAGGAACCCCCAGTACTGCCCAAGATTTAATTGCAATAAAAAAACCCACCTAAATAAACATTAATTAATTTGGTTTGGAGCTTATCCAGGGCTTTTTCTTGGAGCCATCCAAGGGAGGTGGATGAAATCTGACCACTCAGCCCTCACTATTCCTGTCCCACTTTTAGCCGTGTTAATAATCATTACTCAGACATCTCCTTTTGTCTTTTTTTTCCCCCTAAATCAGATTCCCTGGGCCATGATATTCCCAAGATGCTGCAGCTCCACAGAGAAGGTCTTGAGTACTCAGTACAAGATGAGTGTGTAATCAAGACAAGAATAGCAAGAGTAAGTTGTGGGCAGAGCTCATGAGTTTTCTGTGCTGAAAAGTTGCACCAGGCTGGATATCAGGAAGAATTTCTCTGCTGGAAGGGTTGTGAGGCACTGGAAGAAGCTGCCCAGGGTGGTGGTGGAGTCACCACCCCTGGGAGTGTTTCAGAGATGCTCAGGGATGTGGTTTGGTGGCTTTTAACAGGACTGGGAATAACCTTGATGATGCTGACCCAGCTGAAACAACTCAGATTCACTCAGAGAAAAGCCCAGGATTTGGCAGCACTCTGGTTTCATTTAGATCTCAAGGTGGAAAGCTGGCAGGGCCAACCTCTTCCCACTCCTGCCCTGTGACAGCACAAGGAGCAGTGGATTCCAGTTGGACCACAGGGATTTCCACCTCCACATGAGGAAGAACTTTGAGGGTGGCAGAGCTGGGATAAGGCAGGCAGTGGGATTTGTCAACACACAGAGCCCAGATCCAGCCAAAGGTGGAATAAAGTTGCCCTCAGGTTTATCTGGGCTTGAAAATCACCCCAGCTGCCCTTGCTTTTCTCCTTTTGCAGCTGGACATGCCCTCTGAGCAGATCATTGCCAACCTGCAGGCAGTCATCAGTGACATCTGCACCTTCAAGCCACCCACCTATGGTGAGTTGTTGTTCTCTTGAAGCTCCACCAACCAAACTGCAGGTTCAGACCCCAAGGGGGTGAATTTCCCTCTGCTGTTGCCAGTGTTGTGAGCAGAAAATGCCAACCACTAACACCCAACCTCCTCACAGTCACCTCTCAACAGCTGCCACCTGCTTAGCTGGAGTGGAAATGGTGATTGATTAACATAATTTTGTGAGAGAATAGCCTCATTTATGATTAAAAACCTGTATTTTTAATTACTAAATCAGCCTGGAGATGTGAGAAGGGGTGGAGTGACCAAATTGGGGGCGTGGAGTGACCAAATTGGTGCTGTTCTTTGTGTTCTAGATCCCATTGTGCAGAGGTTGGTGATTAGATCTTCAACCAGTGAAGGTTTGATGTTGAACCTTGAGGGGATCCTACCTCAGGCACAGAAGGTAGAGGAGGAGGAAAAAGAAGAAGAAGAAGGTGAAGAAGAGGAGGAAGAAGAAGAAGAAGAAGCAGCAGCAGAAAAAAACGCAGAAAATGAAGAAAGAAAAAAACATGGCCAATAATGTGTCAGTACCTGAGGCTTTTCCTTGGAGATCTGATGCTTGGAAAGCAAACAGTGGAATTCAAATCCTACTTTATGAAAAGAAAAAGGAAATTAACTTGTGACTTGTAAATTTCATGTCCTGGGGAGCATTTTTTCATTAACAGGAGCCTGTTGTCCCAACCCAGGGACGTTTTAATTGGCAGCTGAAAGCTCCCTGCTTTGCAGGGGGGGTTGTTTTGGTTTTTTCTTTGCACATCATAGAAATAAAAAGATTTCTTTGCCTTCTGAAGTGTTGCCATTTCATTGCCACAGCTGCAGCTGAAAGGCCAGCACCTGGCAGATCCTTTTGACTCTTGAAACTGCAGAATGTTCAGTGTTTTTTGGCTCAGAGCAACCCACAACAGCTCCTTGCAGACAGCACTGAAGAGTTTTTCCTTCTCATGGCATTTTTCCTTCTCATAGCCACTTAAATTGGATGGGTTGGGGGGGGAGTGGGGGCAGCAGAACTCACTCCATGCAGGTGAGACCCCCTGAGGGGGTTTGGGGTTGGGTTTTATTTTTTTCCTGATGAAAAACTGGCAGAAAAGTCTTGGAAATGAAGATTATTTCATTGTAAATAAGATTATTTCATTGAAATGAAGCTCTCTCCCTGTGAACCAGCTGAGCTCCTGTTGAGTTTGAGCTCTTAGACCCACCAGAAGGTGCAAGTTGGCAAGAGTCACTTTTTTTGCAGTGGTTTTATGATCTTTGGATGGTAATTTTCTCTCCCAGATTTGTCCACTCTTTCCAGCAGGTGGCATTCTTGTTCCCTTCTGTGGAGGGAATGGGAAAAGAGATTTTTTTTATCCTAGGAGGGTGACTGTTACTAGACACATGTTGGCAAAACTGCACCCTGAAATGTAAGGTGGCTCCAAAACATGATTGGTTATTTATAATAGCTCTTTATAAATCCCTCTTTAGCCAAACCTGGAAGGCTGGTTTGTGCTTTCACCTTTAAATCATTCCTATTACTGGAAAAAAATCTTATTATTGGAGGAGTTATTACAGGATATTCCTATTATTGGCCCTCCCATCCAAAGCATTTCTCTGCTGCCAGGCAGATGAGGGTTGGGCCACACTGCTGGATTTATTTCTTTATTACTTTATTTTTATGATCTGCTGGGAGTTTGATCACAAAATTCTCTTGTGGATAAAGGAAGGCTTCCCCCCAAAAAAGGTTGGTTTTGGTAGTAATTTGTAGGGATGTTTAGAGTGGATAATGTCATTAAGGGGTGGTTGCTTTGTTTTATTTCTTTCTTTTCTTCCTCCTTCCTCTGTTCTGCAGAAATTTCATCTATGGAGTCAAGTTTTTCAGCTCCTTAACACTCACTCCTATTAATTTCTGGGCTGAAACTTGCACCAGGGAAGTTTCAGGATGTAGGTGAGGTAACTAAGAGGAAATATTTTCCTTTTTTTCTTTTATTTCTTGAAGCATTTCAAGTTTGGGGGTGTTTTCCTCTCTACCCTGTGCCTTAGGTTGTACTGGTGAGTTTAACCTACACCAAGATGTGTCAATCAGGCTGCATCAAACAGCTTCATTAATTATATCTAGATGATTATTTTTTCCTCCTACAGGGAAAAAAAAAATACAATTAATCACATTACATATGGACCTTCTCTGCCATCTCAATTACCATGATGTTGTAATCCTGTTTTTTATTTCTTTAGCAATAAATGACATATCCAAGGAATATTAGGAGCTATTAGAATAGTTCTGTGCTGCTTTTTGAGCTGAGAATTCCAACCTGAAGGCAAGTTACCTGTTGGTGTAGAAAAGAGAGGCTCGTGGTATCATTTGTGTAGGTTTCTTCATCTCCTTGAATTAGTCCAAAACCTTTATTATCCCTCATGGAAAATCTGCCCTTTTGAAGGTGGGTGCCTTTTAAACAAGGCAGCTCCTAAATTAGCAAGTTTTTTAGCTGTTTGAGGTGTAATTGTGCAGTTCTGAATACCTCTAAATTAATTAACAAGCTAATAATTGTGTCACACTGAAGTAGCATTGTACAAACTGTTGAGTAGATTGTGATTTTTATCCCAAAGTGCTCAACTAACACGGAGGAGAAAGGAAAGGAGGGGAAGACACCACCAGAATATTCCCCTTTAATAAATTTAATCCCAAAACACAGAGGGAAAATCATTCTATGGGTGGTTCCTGTGCCAACATGCCCAAAGAAGGAAGAAATTACCCTTCAGGACAGGGGGGTCAGAAATTCCACCTTCAGTACTGATGCCAGAAGATTTATCCTGGGGTTTTTTTTCTGCCCCCTTCACCCCTAAATGTGTTGTCAGCAGAAGAGGCAGTGATGAAATTTGCAGTGAAAAGGATAGGGATTGAAAACAAAGCATCACTTTTTTGTCCTAAAAACTTCTTTCCAGCAGGAGGAGTCCTGAGATTACTTTGGCAGCACTGAGCTCTGATTCTCCAGGAGGAAAAGCATCTGGTGCAGAACTGAGGGAAGCAAGGCCAAGGTTTTTCCTTTTTTTTTTTTCCCCTTGGTAAGTTCCTCCCTTTGTGCTTGTGCAAAACTCACTTGTCTGCTTCTCCTGGACTCCCCAGAGAGCAGATGGGATGGCAGAGGCAGCTCCATTTGTTCACATTTCAAGGAGACTAGTTGAAATCTGTTTATTTTTTAATCCTTTTGAGTCTCCTTTATCAAGGGCTAGTGGCTTGAAAGAGATGCTGGTTTTGTAATGGCCCAATCTCACTTTTATTATTATTATTTCTTTATTATTATTATTTCTTTATTATTATTATTTCTTTATTATTATTATTATATTTATTATTATTATCTGCAGTGCTCTGTGTAGCTGCAGACCCTTGGGGATTTTGAAAGTGTATTTTGACATTTCTGCTGGAGGTTGATCAAGTGGGAGAGAATCAAGTTAATAACCTCTAAAACTAATGTAGAGGCACCACATTAACCACATACATCCTCTGTAAAGAGATATATTGGGAAATAAAGCAGTCTGGCTTACAAAAGAGCCACTGAAATGCAAAATTTAAGGTGCTGAGGGTGTATCAGGCTTCCCATAGCACAAGAGAGGATTTCATCTCCCAACCTGGTGACAGCACCAGAGTATTAGGAGAGGAATTTATCTTCTCTTTGGCCAGGTAAAACTCCTTCAGTGCTCGAGCTCACACTTAGATTAAGAGAAAAAAAAAACAACAAACCAACACAATATTGGGGTTATTTTTCTTTCTTCCAATTAAATAAAGAAACCAGCTGCAATTTTTCCCTCCTAGAGATGCTAAAAGCTGTGGTCAGTGCAGGGCCAGCACTGAAACTAGCTTGTTGCTTGGGTCAATTTGTTACACTAGTGTCTGGGCTTCAACAGATCAATTTATTTCTAGAGAAGACTGAGCAAAAATAGACCAAGATTCCCCCCACAAAAAAAAATTCTGCTCACAGGACAGGTTGGAAATATACACAGTAGAAAGAGTGATGCAGAGGGGGGATTTGGCCTCCTGCTTACTTTGGTTTTGCTTTTCTCCACAGAAGAGCTTGACCACGAGTTAGGAGTTCAAAGTGATTAATTTTAATGAACACATGTAAAAATAATTGACATAAGTTGCCTCTTGGGCTTTATACACCTTTTAAATTGAGAACTGTGCGTGCCTGGATATTTTGTGTATTTCCACCTGGTTTTTTCCATGTTAGTGCTCTTCTCAAGCTGGGTCAAGCTGTCCTGAATTGAGGAGCTAGAAAGGAATTTCATCCTTTCATCATTCCTCCTGTGTTTGAAGTGAACACACAGTATTACTTTGGTTAGTGTTTGTGTGCCAGGGTGGTTATTTTGTGTATTTTTTTACACAAGTGCCTCCTGCTGATGGTGATAAAAAAATGATGCTGATAGCTGATGGGTCTAAAAAAATACTGTTGAAGATGGTAGTGTTAGAAAATGTGAATGACCACGAGGAATTAATAGAAAATTGGCCAGTGTAGTTGTGTTTTATCAGCCAGGCTTTGAAGCAGGCAGGAGGGGATCCAGCCTCATCCAACTCACTGATTGCTACGTGGTTAGCAGGATGCTGCTATGAAACAGTAAAATAGAAGTTAAAATACAGATTTCTTTTATTAGACTGCTAAACTAGGATCCCCTTCCCCGTTCATTTCTGCTTTAAATTCTTGCATATGGTGATTTAATTGGCTCTGACATGATCCTTTGGCTGCTTTTCTTCATCCCATGACACCAAGGAAGCCAACTTTGATATTGGAGGAGCACAGGTTGGCTCTGGGATCTTCTGGGGAGTATGTGATGCTGGAGGTCTCAGTGAGGCTTTAAGGATGGGCTGGGGAGCTGGGATGTGTGGAAGAAATAAAAAGCTTTAAGGGGAAGAGCTGAATTTGTTCTTTGGGGGGTGCTTTGGGAGTTCTTCTTACTCTGAGTGCTTGCTTTGTGATTGCTGATGGGGATGGAGCAAGCAAAAGGAACCGAGCAAAGGAAAAAACGGATTTATCTGTGGGGACAGAAGTGAGGAGAAATCACCCTCATCAGTAACCAACACGGGCCCCTTCCCTTTCTGGTTTTAATCCTGCAGCCGCAAGGGGGGAGATCCAAAGGTAACCAGGGCCAGGCAGGAGGAGGAGGAGGAAGGGGAGGAGGAGGAGAGGCCCGACCCGGCTCTGCTGGGCCCTCGGCATCTCCCACCGCCCCGGGGGAGGAGAGGGAAGCTCTGCCCGAGGCGGAGCCGGGGCGGGGAACCGTGTGGGGCGGGAGGGGGGCCGGGCGAGCTCCGGCGCATTTCTTGCGGGGCCGCCGCTTTGTCTGCGGGGAAAGTTTGGCGGCGGGAGCCTCAGACGCTGCCCCGGCACCTGCCGAGGCCCGGGGGGGAGTCGGGGCCACCCCCAACCCCCCCCAGCCCGCTCCACCATGCCCCTCTCTCTGCTCTCTCGCTGCGGGGCGATGGGAACCGGGGCGACGCTTCGTCTGCTGCTCAGCGCGGCTCTGGCCGCTGCTGCCGCCGCCTCAGGTGAGTCCCCGGCCCTGCGGAGACCCCTCTTTTCTCCTGGAGGTGTTTGGAGGGCTTTGGGATGGGGTGTGGGGGGGGTTCTGCCCCCCGCCATTTTGGCGGCTTCTCCGCAGGCGGGGGGAGGTTGGGGATGGGTGATGATGCCGTGACCGGGTTGTAGCCCCTTCACTCCGCCGCTGCCCCACGCTTCTTCCCCGGGGGGACCGGGGGCAGCGTGTCCCGCTTCGAGGATACGGTCCTTGGGGTGTCCCGGGGGTTCCCCGTGGCGCTCGGCGTCTTCTCCCGAGGGCAGCAGGAAAAGCCGTTACCGAGCTACACCCCCCCAGATAAAAAAAAAAAAAAAACGAACGAGCAGATTTCAGCGGGTTTTAGTTCACCGAACGCACAGAAACCGCCCTCCAGCTGCCCTGGCTTCACCCGCTCCCCCCGCACGGGTGTTGGCGGCAGAGCCAAGGGCCGAGCCCCCGGTGCTGGAGGGGAGGAAGCCTCGGTGGGGTCCCCAGCAAGATGCTGCTCTCCTGGGGTGCCCCCCTCAACCACCCCAGCGGGCATCGAGCTGCTTCTGGTCGCTACAAACGCCTTGGGGTGCGAGGTTATGGTCTTAGGATGGTGCCAGGCAGCCAAGCGAGGGATGCTGGAAGCTTGGGAGGGTGGTTGTGGTTGCATCGCTGCTCCGGGGCTGCTTTTGAAGCTCTCCCTTTGGGTTGTTGGTTTCCCAAGTGGTTCGTTCCCGGAATTCTCCCACCCTGGAGCTGCTCTTCCCATCTGATACCTCTCTGCCTCAGCCTTAGGGTGAAATAGTTCTTAATGTTCGAGCTGGGGAGATGTCAGATACACCTTTGGGATGTTCACTTGTTGGGCAATACTCCCAGAGATGTAACAGAAAATTACTCACCCAAGCATCTCCATCCAACAGAAATACCCGAGGTGAAAACGTTGGGGGCTTCCTCCCAGGCTGGGTGAGCCCAGAGAAGGGTTTTCCATGGGTTGCTGCCCATCCTTGTTGGTAGTTTCCCCTGTCTCCAAGGTTTTCAGGTGCTGTGATAACATGTTTTACGTTTTAGGGTGTCAAACTGTTGTTACTTCATTACATTGGAGCTTTTCAGGAGCTCTGTTTTTGCCCTGAGTGAAAAAAACCAGCCTAGCCAGACTTTTTTAGGAGTTAAACCAGTTGAGTTGTGCTGGTCCTTGCTAACTGGTACTAACTTTTCCCCATGTTTCTTAGGGTCAGCAGGGTGATGAGCCTTGAAATCATCCTCTCTTGCCACAAGAAGAGTCAGGAGGAGAGATGCAGGGGAAAAAAAAAAAAAAGAAGATAATAAGCAGAGCAGCTCCAAGGTTTTTTGTCCAAATGTGTCTAATCTGCATTTTTTTGGGGGGGGCCACCACTCTTCCACGAAGAAGTTCTGAAGTTCTCTGCGTGGTCCCTTGAGGCAGCTTTTCCCACATTCTCTTTTCATCTTGGGACTTTCTTGGGTGCAGGGAACCTTTCAGTTCAGAGGACCAGGAAAGTTGAAGCAGGAGGAGTCCCATGAGCCTGTTGGAAGTGTTGAAATGTGTATATTGTGGGAATATACACATTAAAAAAAAAAAAAAAATATATATCTCAAATCCTTGAGAAAGATTGGGCAGCTTCTAGCTGGAGGTTTTGCTTGCTGGTGTAACTCACTTCTAATTTCTTTTTCTCTTGTCCTGCAGGTGCCTGTGTCTACAGAGGCTTGTTGTTTGAGGTAGGTAAGATTTGGATGTGTTACTTTGGGAAAAATGCTGTTGGATTTGAAGCTGGTCCCTGAATTTTGTCAGCCCTGCAAACAGGCTGGATGAGCTCACAGGGCTGGGAGCCTGCTGGAAAAAAAAAACCCATCAGTGGAGTAAATCCTGCCCTTGGAGAGGCTGAAAATTCTCTCTGGAGCTGTGAACCCACCCTCTCTTCTTCTCAGCATGGCTCTGCCTGAGGTTTCTCTGTCCTGTGTGTAGAGATGTGAGAGATTTTTTGTTGTTTCTTCTTTGCCACAGTGCAAGGAAATTGTGGGAGGTATTGATCAGGTCCTGAGTGTTTTCTGCCAGCTGGTTTGTGCCAACAGGGGTTTTCAACCCTGGCAGAGGGAGAGAGGAGAAACAGGAGGCCAGGAATTCAGGTGGGAGTTGGTTTTAAATGGAAAATGTGACTTGAGAAATGACTCTTTGTGCCACTGCAGGGAAGAAGGATGAGCCCAGCTGAGCAACCCCCCAGTCCATTTGTGTTTTGTCTGTGGTAAAAGAAGGATGTTGTCTGTCAGGACAGCTGCTGGTAGTGCACATAAGGATGAATTTCTGGACTCTTGGGAATGTTCATGGGGTGTGTATTGGGCTTTTTAACACTATAAAGCCAAGCAGCTTTTCTTGAAATACACTTTTAATCTCAGATTTTGCAGGAAAATAATAAACAGAATAAAAAAACCTTCACTTAATCCATGTTGAATGGTGCTGGACTTGTGCTGCTGAGAAGTTTGCTTCCCTTTTTCCTTTTGAAATTGCCTGAAAAAAGTTAATTAAGTGCTGACTTGAACACCTTAAAAGCAGATGCTTTGGGTGTAGCAATTGGTGAAAAGGCCAAGATGCCTATTGGAGAAAAAGGGAAAGAAAAATTCTTGTAGCTCTTTGGATCAGTTTATCATCCTTTTAATGCTGCTGTGCAGTCAGTCGTGGTAGAGGCTGCAACTAATAATAATAGTAATACTAATAGTAACACTAATAATCACACCCTGACAGATGCCTTCTGTTGAAGTGCAACTTCCCCCAGCTCTGTATTGATCTGAGTATTGATTTGCTGGATGCAGTGACTGGAATGTGTGGAGCTGGGGTGGGAAAACACCAGCCAAAAGAGCAGGAGATAAACTGGTGTCTTGTTATTTTATTTTATTTTTATATTATTTTTTAATTTTTATATTATATTTTAATTTTTATATTATATTT
>VYZU01072011.1:0-15839 GCA_013401355.1 Ceyx cyanopectus
ATCAGGCTTTTCAAATTCTGGATGGTTTGTTCTGAATCAAAAAAAAAAAGAATACATTTTAAAATATTAAAATCCTTTCTAAAATGGATTATCTACACTAAATTCTACACAGGATAATTTTATGGAAAACAGTAAAGGAGGGTCTGGGACAGTTAACTTTTTGGCTTCTTTGTATGAAATTCAAACATTCTAAAGAATAGTTTGGTAACATATCTTTGAAGATTACAAGTAGGTCATAACAGTGCCCATTGTTCCCATTTTCAGGTACTGCAGATCTGGCTTCACTTTGTTCAGGGCTCTTCAGAGTCCTGCAAAGCTCTAAAAACTGGCCAATGCTTCAGACAGGAATTAACACTGTGGTTCAGCATAAATGAGTGGGAAGGTGATGTGTGATCTGAGGATCACACTCAGATGCTTGTGACAAAGGTTTCCTTTTTTACACACTCCCATGATGCTGGGAAAGCATATCCTACATTTACATTCACATCTTTCTCTTTCCAAAAATGAAGATATTATTTTCCCTCATGCTGTGTTCCATTATTTTCCCAGGTACTAGTGTACTTCCTATCCTGAGATTTCTTCTTCATCGATATGTCCCAGTTCCTCTACTCCTGCCCATTTTAGGAAGACTGATGTATTAGCAAATAAAGGGAAAAAAAAGACTCACAGGGCAATGAGCACAGAGTGGCTCATATCTACGTAGATAGACTAGCTTGGCATCCAAAACAGGGCTGCATCCAAAGTGGTCATTGGGACAAACTGTTGGGAATGGATTCTACAAACATGGATTACTAAATCAAATAGAGCCAGGACAGAGAAATTAACCTGGGCACACAGCTGGTGTTAAAATCCTCCCTTTTAGTGTTGTCATCTGTTAGTTTTTCCCCCGTGCTGCCCAGACAGAAACATACCCAGTAGTAATCTTGGATGTATTTTTTCCTCTTTGGAGGCAGAGAGTGTTTAACAGAAAGGCTGTGTCCAAAATATGCCATCTGATTTTGGGACCAGCAAACAGGCTGTGGTGCTGCTTATTATTAGAAGTATAGCCAGTACAAACCCCTTGCTTCCAGCCTCTATCCTCTATCCCCACCATCTGCTGTATGGTTTTTTTCCTCAGGGCCCTCACAAATCATCCACCCTGCCCTCTCCCAAAGCCTCAGGGCTCAGAGAAACAGTTTCACAACCCTGCCTGACCCTGTACTCCACCACCTATAGCTCATTCTGATATGACTACTTTCCATTCCCCTACATGCCAGAAACTATGCTTGGAAATTCTCATGCCCTTATACATTTTGTCTCCCCCTACCTTCACTGCATCCTCTTTTTTTTTTTCTTTCTTTCCTCTCTCTTGGAAATCCATCATTTAGGGTGTCAACACTTTAAACTGTTGGGAAACACTGACACTGAGACAATTTTTACACTGGGAGGTGTCAATATATGCTGTCAACTGTTTATATAATAGAGAGACATTGGCAAGAGCTGGCTGCTGACAGGATTTCAGCATGTCTGTCTAACACCTACATCTTCCACCTCACCTCCTACACCTTGCCAAAATCAGCAGGCTTCTGCTTATATTAGATGCACTCAGATGTTCTACCTGGCCTCCATCTGCCAGATCAGAAGGAGGTGTTTATCCGATAAAGTTTTTGCCATATCTTCCAACCCCATGCAGACAGCTCAAGCATCCCTTGGGCATCCCAAATGCACCAGGCAACTATGCACCTACAACTATATTTGATCCTCCATTGACTACAGGGGGAGTTAAAACAGATGTTGTACCTGTAGACACCTACCTATAGACACTTGATCTTGGTTTTAGACTGAGATAGTTCTATAGGTTCCTTACAGTATATTAGTATGATTGAAAGGCTCTGATTCACATGTCAACACAGGCATCTGATGCCATCTGAAGGAAGCCTATCCAGCCACCAGCAGCCTCTCCAAAAGAGCTCACATCTTCCTATGGCCTTTGGAATGTGCAGTTTTGTGCAGATGCCATGGATGACCTACAGTGTCACAAGTGGCACAGAACATCTTTGCTCAGGCAGCTAAATCCCATTCGTAGTGTACCTATAAACAATTGCATAACCCCCCAGGGCAGATGGACTGGATGATCTCTAGAGGTCCCATCCAACCTCTACCATTCTATGATTCTATATGATCTCTGACACCTACATTCAGATCTTTCACCTCAAAGACAGTTACACCTTTGATGTCTATGCTAAAACTACAAATTCAGCCTTTCAAAGGCTTTACAGAACAGATTTTAAAGTATTGTGTCTTACATTTTCATTGTCTTTCACAGTGTCAACAGCCCAGCTCAGTGAAAACTTTTGGTTTCCAAAATAAACCCTTGTTTATATTGCTAACAAGGGAAAATTACTCTACTACACTATATAAATAAGTAGTTATATTTTAAGCTCTTTCTAAACTCTACTATGTGTCAGAAAACCACTTAACTGTCCTGGATGTCAAAATACATACTTGAAATTCTATTAGGCATTTTTCATCCATTTCTATATCCAGAAGCATCTGCTTAAGGTTAAGTTAACATTGTTTCTGTTAAGTTGGAAATCAAATATGTCATCTATTTAGGGCCACATATTCCACATCCTATTTCCCTCTAGTCATTACTAAAAAAGAGGAGGGAAGAGAAAGGTGAGACGAGACGAGACGAGACGAGACGAGAAGAGAAGAGAAGAGAAGAGAAGAGAAGAGAAGAGAAGAGGAGAATTTAGAGGATCTATGGAAACCTAAACTTTCACATACAACTTCAGACCTTTTTTGAGCAGTAAAGGGCAAATTTCACCCTTGGATTTGAGTTAAGCTTCCACTGATGTTAATAAGAATAAAGAACATGTAGCTGAAGAGATTTTGGCCCCAAAATAAAGAATCAGATGATATATTTGAGACATATGCCAGATTTTAGAAATATTTCACCAGTGATATTTTTGCTGAGAAAGGTCAACTGACAGGCATCTTGTTATTAACGATAATTTCTAATAGAAGAAATCCTTTACTCTGAACTGAAAATGGCATTATAGTGGGACTTGGAACCTTTGACTAGCCAATACAATACTCCCTCATAGGAGTGCAGTCCTTCCTGTGGGAAATGCCATCAAATCTTTAAAGCCAATTTATTGAAGGGAATTGCAGGCAGCTTGAAAACATCCATGATCCTGTGTCCTGACATTGGCTTGTTAAAATTGTGCTATGACTGTGTCACTGTTCTTTCTTATTTTGGTCTTTCACTTTATCTGACTTTTGCTTTCATGTCATGTCTTATGTATCACTTTGTCTCTTCTATCCCATCATCATCTCCTCCCTTTTCCTATTTCAAGTATGACAGGTTCCATTTATTTTCTCCAGTGTGTGTCTTGCACAGGCAATTAATGAACCACTGTTGTGGGAGGGAGTGTTGGTGTTTTGTTTTTTATTTTATTTGTTTGGTTGTTTAGCTTTGATTTGTGGTTTGGTGGGGTTATTGTTGGTTTGGTTTGGTTTGGTTTGGGTTTGGGTGGTTTTTTTTGTTTGTTCTGGTTTTGGTTTCTTTGGTGGTTTTTTGTTTTGTTTGGTTTATTTTTTATTTTATTTTGTTTCTTGGTGTTTATATATATATATAAAAGCACATTTTCCTTTTGAATGACCTCTCCCATTTTACAGACAGGTTCTTAGGCAGGACCTTTCAGTAAATTATTATGAACATTGTGGGTTCAGAGTCCATGGCACACTGTAGAGTCCAATTCTTATTTTCTTCTTAGTCTCAGCACTTCAAATACCAAGTCCTACTGCTTTCATTATGCTTTTAGCTAAGCTGTGAAATTTCATTTTTAAAATACTGAAAATTTTTACTCAAAAGAAGTAGTAATTCAGAGTCTGATGTGGAAGTATAGTGTTTTTGCCCTTGAATCATTCAATTGTGACAAGAAAGTCCCCAAAAGTAGCTGAAAGCCAGATTCAGTTTCACTCTTTCTTTCACCTCTACCCATACCTCATCCCAGAGATAGAAAATTCCCTTCCAGTGACACGGGGATCACTCTGTCCCCCTGAGACAATGGGATCTCCTTCCATTACAGGACTTCACACTTTCTGAAGGAAACTTAGTTATTGCATGGAAAATATTTTTTTTGGTCAGTCTGTAAATATTATTTAAATATATATTTTCTCTCTTCATACTTTGCTTAAGTTAAAATGCTTACTCAAGAATAAAAACTTCCTTTCCCTTTGGTTGAGTTGGATTTTTTTCAAGGATCATAAAGTGAAAATGAGAACAATGAGCCATAATAACATTTCCACTCACCTGAAGGCAGATTCCTTCCTCTGGTGGATCAGGATTTGAATTCCAGAACTATGCTTTACTTTCCCCAAGATAAGAATAAATATGAGCTAACGCAGAATAAAAGATTCAAATAAAAGAAGAAATATATTGGATTTATCACTGCTTAATCAGAAAATGCAGCATTGCATTCTTATGCCATAGCTTGGGTTATATCAATAAAAAGAGTCTGA
Source organism: Ceyx cyanopectus (assembly GCA_013401355.1). Classification (NCBI taxonomy): domain Eukaryota; kingdom Metazoa; phylum Chordata; class Aves; order Coraciiformes; family Alcedinidae; genus Ceyx; species Ceyx cyanopectus. Next base: position 4,510 of record VYZU01072011.1, read on the forward strand.
AAAATATTTCTGTGATCAAGTTTAAATAGCGAAGTTGCAAGCAGAAAAAAACAGGATTTTATTTAAAATGGAAAATATTGTTAAAGGATTCAAAAACTTGTGACATTTTCAAAATTGAGCAGTTTTACTTCTGCTTTGTCTCCTTTTTTTGACTAGAGTGTAGAAGAAAATAATGGTCCCTGGTTTTGACAGCTAAAAGGAAGGTTTTAAGAACTGAAAGAGAAGGTTACATTTAAAAAATGTAACATTTTACAGAACACAATGACAAATACAAAGGTAAAAATATAAACAAAACCCCTCAAGATATATTACACTTCAGTGGTTGATTAAAAACTGGAGGGGTGGAAGATTTTTTTAAAGTACTATTTATTTAGCTGTTTATTCAGCACATACACATGTATTCATAGATAACAGCAAATACATGATCTGACATGCATCAAATAAAGACCAAGCAATTAAATCCTTTTTCTCACAGCCATGGAAAATATATCTCAAGCCCTCAAAAGAGCTAAAGAGTGATTACAAACAAGCAAAGGAATGGCACTTACCACATAAAATCATAGAATCATAGAAATGTCTGAGTTGAAAGGGATCTCTAGAGGTCATCTAGTCCAACCCCCCTGATGAGAGCAGGGACATCTGCAGCTAGAGCAGGTTTCTCAGAGCTTTGTCAAGCCCCACCTTGAATTTCTTCAAGGATGGGGTCTCAACCACCTCCCTGGGAAACATTTATGCTCCATTTTAGGTCTGTCCATCTCAAAGCATACATGAGGCATAAAACATCTGTCCTCTAAGGACAAAGCTTCCTTGACCTCATTATTTGGCCAGGAAAGAACACTGAAGCTAAAATACTGTGGCTATTGGGAAACAATTGCATTCTTCAAGAGATCTGGATGGTAAGAAAAAGCCCCAAACTTTTCAGCTGTAGCTTAGGTGACCCTCAGATCTCACAACAGTAGTATTGCGAACATATACCCCTGACATCCAAAGCAGTTGTAGGCAATTACCCTGACTTGCAGAATTTCAGCAAATAGTAGTTATATATTGTCTTCTTCCTTACTTTTGCCATTGGAGTGGCAGTTTCTACATCACAGTGTTGCTGCCACCATGGAAACCTCACTTAATCAGACAAGTTGTGATCTTCAACTTCAACCTCATAGCTTGCTAAGTGGAGGGGAGAAGTACCATAATGGACTGAACCTGGCTGTCTCTGTGTCATGTAAATAGCTGGAGCACCTTGGAGTATTCATCAGAAAACATTCAAAAAAGATTGCAGAAGATGATGTAAAATTACATCTCAAGATGCAGTCTATACAAGCCAAACTAATGTTGTCAAGTCCCTGACAAAAGAAAAGAAGCTTTATATAATGCTAATGTCATATCACAATAGTGAAGAACACACACATCTCTAGGTATTTTGAGACTATTTTACAGCGAGGTTTCTTTTGACTCAAATGCCTTTTCAAGAGTCAATGTGCTAAATAAAATTGGTAGCAGCACAGAACTAACCAAAAAGGGAAACAAAGGAAAACCTTGTAATTCTGAATTGTAACATAATCGGTCAGTCAGATCCTATTGCATCGTTGGCTAAAGATGCATATTAAGTGCTGAATACATAAGCAAGATGTCACAGGAAGGAAACATAAAAAATAGGCATAAACAGTCCTTAGGATAAGTTTGATGACAAAGTCTCTTCAGTCTTTAGAGTAGAAATTTATAATATAGTATTTCAGATAGTCCAGTTTCAGTGTTTTTTGTGCTTGTTTGTTTGTTTTTTGGGAGGCTTTTTTTATTATTTTTGCCTACAGTTGTCAGGGTGATAACCAAATACCTCCTCCTGACTGCACCACAGGACTAAATCCTGTTCCTGGGCTCAAGAGAACTGAGTGTGCAGGAATGATCCTCCTGAGACCAGGACTGCACATGTTGGGTGGAACGAGCACCAAGGCCTTTCCATGCCAGTGCCCTGTGCAGGCCTCGCAGCATCAGCAGCTTCCCATCACTTCCCAACAGTAATTAGATTTTAAACTGAGTTTGGGTGGTTTATTATTTCTTAACATCTCATCTAAAAGTGAATGAGGACAGTGGGAAGTGCTACAGTCAGTGCACCTTAGCAGATAAGGCTGAATGTGCAAAATGTTGTCCTGCAGCCTTCTGATCCATGAATCAGCAAAACCAACTAGACCGGCTTGGACTCAGACCTGCAAGGTCCATCCTGATCAGTTCAGCAGCATGTGTCCTGCTGAGACGGGAAGACAAAGCTCAGCCTGTTTCACTCCCCATGAAACCAAGAGGACAAAGGCAGGAGAAGGCCTTGCACGCCCTGCGCCAAGACAAAGGAGCAATCCAGCTGCCATATCTGGAGAACTCTAGCAGTGCGGCCCAAAGAGCAGGAGCCTGCAGTCCCTACCAGCCCTCAGATCCTGTGGCATGGCAGAGATTGCCAGCCTCCTGCAAGGGAACACAGTGGCTGGACAAAATGAATGTATTCCCAGCGTTTGGCCCAAGTGGAGGAGAATCTCTAGTGGCATTGTAGCAGTATTACTTTTCCTTCCTTCAACAAGGGCAAGATAGCTGCTGATGAATCCATTGCTCCTCACAAAATATGTGCCATTGTTACCCAACTTCATTGCAATATTGGCTGCTGGGAGCTTCTAGAAACCACCAAGGTTCAGCTGATTTGTTATTATTTTCTCCTTCCCCATGCCAGGATTTTTTTGCCTTTGCTTGGCCTTTGTTCTGCCTGTTGAAGAGAAGACACAACTGGCTCTTCCTTTTGGAGTATCATTAATAGTTCTTAAACAAGGACAAGGTGGAGAGGAAAGGCCACAAACTCCCAGCCCTATTGTCCTCTTCCCTCACTTAAAAGGTAATCTAGTGAATTATGGGAGATTAAAAGATTACAGGTTTTAATGGTATCGATATGGATGAGAGGACATGAGGAAATGTAAACAGCTAGGGAAAAAGCACAGGGGAGAAAACAGAGACTGAAAGTGCAAAAAGAAATATAGGCCAAGAATAAATTTGCATCTTAAATTCTGCTGAACTGAGTCTATTAATACATAGACAAATCTGTCAAATGTACTCATCCGAATGGAAAGTTTTATGTCAGGCTACACTTCCCCAGCAGAAATTAATATGGCTGTGCAAAGATAAAGGCAGTGAAAGCCATATATGAAAAGAGTTGACAGGTCTCTGCCAGTTGCTGCTATTGATTCCCTGCCCTGAGAGGAAGCATGGCTGACAGCAGTGACACTGGAAAATATGCAGCTTTTTAGTCAAATCAGATGTGTTCAAACAGGACTCAACATCCAGGAAAGACTCTTATCTGTGACTGACTTGACCAGGTGAGAACAACCATTGAAAAAATTGCAATAGATATTAAATCTGTGAAGTACAAATTAATCTTTTTTTTTTTTGTGCATTTTTTCCAAAGTGCCACTTGCTGAAGGCATGTCAATGGATGTTGTTTCAATATACATGTTTTTAATCTCACAGGTGAGAAATAAAGGGTGAACAACATAAGTGCAGTAAAGACATTAAAAACAAACAATAGCCATACATGAAACCAAACCAACTATAACGTTGTTTCTTAAATGTTATGACTGCTAGGGCCTGAACCATGACTTGTAAATTGTCAAGGTTGTTGTGTAACAACACAAACTGTGCCTTTTCTCATCCAGTGCTTTATTATTGAAGTGTTCTTTCCTGAATCACTATCCTTAAATTGCACCAATAAGCCAACTCTTCATAGAAACTTCTCCCAGTAATACTAGCCCAACTGGAATTACTCAAGTCTCCCCTCCAGAATAATCATTTGAGGTGCCTTTGCAATAGACTGGAAGTCCTCTTGTATTCTAGATTTTTGTGTTTTACTCATTCTGTCCCAATAAAAAATTTTCTGTCTTTTGATATTATTTTCTATGTAAAGGTAGTCACTGCAGTGATTGTTCTTGCCAGCCATGGTAGAGACAGGAACACAGGAACTTGTGCAAGAATTTTTTCTCTCTTACTAGTCCCATGCAGATTTCTGGGATGCTCCAGCATACCTCAAATGATATTAGATGCCTGTTTCTAGGCAACTGCATCCCATTCTTTCAACAAAACTGAATTCAAGACACCTGAATTTAAAAGACTATACTAGGTGGTTTTCTAGATGCTGAGAACATAAACTTCCATTAACAATGATGTTTGTGGATCCTAGACAACAATTCAACTGGACAGCTAGGAGGTGATCAGTTTGGGGATTTGCTCAAAGATCTTAGTTGTCACTAAGTATTCCTCAGATTAATGTTCTTCTTCCTCCCTTTATAGTCAATGAAGAAAAAAAATGGCAATTGCTGAATTCATCTAACCTATTTTGGATTACTATTTTTGGATGAGGTAGTTTGCAACCTAGAAATGTCTTTTGTTACCACAGTCTATGTCAAGAATCTATAAAAACACCTCAAAGTCATGAAAGTACAGAATAGACATCTGGGGTTAGGTAGAAGGAATCCAATACCTTTGGTCATGTTGATTTGTATCTTTTTTTTCAAGCCATCCAATGTGAATCAAGGCTATATTTTAAAGACACAAGCCCACAGGATTGTGCAGTCAGTCAGAAGTTTACTCATTGGTCCAAGACAGGCTGGTATAAACCAACTTAAAACCAGAAATTGAGCAAGCATTTTTACTGCAGTATTAATTTGGGCCTAATAATGTCTACTGATTGGCAATGAAGGAGGATGCAGCACTACACTAGCACACTCCCAAGACTTGCTGTTTGAGCTGGCTTGTACCCAGGTCCTTTGCCCACAAGGAGTGCCAGTTCTCTTCAGGCTGAAACAAAGATGATCTAGATGTACTGAAAAAATTAATATGTTCAAATTCAGTCTTAGCTTTGCAAAAGTACAGGGTTAGTTTTTCTCAAGGATATATTCTTAGTGCCTAAAGTCCTCTCTTGATCTTTCTGACTTGTAATTCTTTAGAGGTAATTTCAACACAAATGTGGATGTTATGTTTTTATATTTTCTTAAGAACAGAAATCAAATTAATAATGTATTTTAAGACCTCTGAAGAATTGGACCTGAACTTTTTTAAGTATGATGCAGATTTTCTTCATCAGGCAATAGTTTGTATTTATTCCACCCAACTCTGTAAGTAAAGGTTGAATATTTGGAGCTTTATTCTATGGAGGACAATAAGCAAGCATTATCATAATAGTACAATTTGGTATAGTGACAGAAATATTGAAAGAGATCATTATTCATTATTCTGCTAAATAATGAAACATACCACAAGTGTAAAGAAAATCATATATAATACAGTTTTATTTTTGCAAAACAAATAACAATGGCACAAAATCCACAGAATATTACCAGCTGGTGTAATACCCATTAAATATAACAGTATATGTATTTGAAGTGTTGCAAAAAGTATAATTGCAATATAAACAAGTTCTAGAAAGGAGTCTTCTGTGGTGATACTTTAAAGCAGAAAAACATTTTGGCATCAATATAAATATCTAACTATAGCATATGTCAGAAGAAATATATGTTCTTCGGTGAGCTACTAATGCAAGATCCAGCCACCATATTCTCAGGAGAAAAAAAATCTCAATTAAAGTTGGCAGTCAATTTCAAATTGTAGGCTCTCCTTTCTAGTCTCCCTTAATTTAATAGTTGGCAATAAAAACATCTGGAACTAATTAAATGCCAAATAACCATTAATAATTTACCTTGTGACAAAGACACAGTCATTGAAATCAAATATTTCAGTGCTTTTAATGACACAATGAGTTCTATAGTCTCCAAAGAAACTGAGAAATGCTCTATATGCTCTGATATATCATGTAGGCAGCCTTTAGCTGCAGATAGACATCCTAAGGGCATCATCTTTATGTTAAAATGGTGATTCTACAATCATTGTTTTTGGAGGAGTACTTGTATGCTTCATATCTACTACCCAGGACCAATTCATTACCAGTAGCTATATCCAGCAAACCTAAAACTATATCATCATTTATTTGCACTGTTCAGTGTTTAAATTTACCCAATATTGTGCAAATAAATTATGAAATTATACATAAAATCGACATGCATTACCAGATTATAAAGAGGAAACATAATCTGAATATTGTGTTGTGCATAAGGTCTGTATTTGTGACTCTAAATCCTTCAGGAAGACATGTTAATTAGCTTGGTGAGCTACCCACAGGCAGAACTGGAAGGTGATCTGAAAATATCTGTCTATGTTTATGAGTAAATGATGTCCTTTTGCAGACCCTTTTAAATCCTTTTGCAGACACTTCAGTTTAAGGAGATTGCAGTTTCTTTGCAGAGGGCTAGTTTTTCTTAAGATAGAGTGTTAGAATCCAGTCCTAGAGGATGTATTAATACCTGGCCATCCTCTTTGTGCTCTGCTGTAACCATACAGACAACACGCTGTTCCCTGGTGTGGTGGGACACATTTACTGTCAGTACTAGAATAGGAATGGAAGCCATTCCTTTTAATTTCTCATCTCTTTTAGGGACCCAAAAGAAACCTTTGCATATGTATTGTTCAAACACTATCTGTCAGTAGTTACTATTACAGCAGCAGTTATTACATGTGCATTCTTTCAGGTAATACTTTTGTTGACACTGATCATAATTCATTCTGGATTCAAAAATGAATAATGCAGAGCACTGAACATTAATGAGTTCAGAACAAAGAAGTCCACCACTGAAATTTATTAATACAAACAATATATGCAACATTGCTCATACAAAGAAGAATCCAGATATGCTATTGGGAGAACTGTGATTGTAAGAACTGGAATACCAAAAAAAAAAAAAAAAATTAAATTCAAGAGCACAAAGAACAGGCTTGTGCCCTTAGGGACCAATAATGAGAAGTTCTACCTTTAGGTAGAAATTTCACAGTGACGAATAATGAAAAGTAAAAGGATCTGGGTGTCTTACATAGTGTCTCAAAGACTGCAAGCCACTAATGTGATATAGCTGCAAAAAAAGCTAATACAAAGCTTGTCCATCTTCAGGAGATGTTGAGATACTGTTATCGTCTACAACCCTCCTAAGACCTCATCTAGAGCATCCTTGTCTTCCACAATGAAGAAAGACCAATTTTAACTGAAATGCTAAAGAAGAAAGACCTATGGAGTGATGTTTTGAATGGGGAACCCATCTTTAAATAAAGCATGTAGAAAAGTTTGGTTTTGGATAATAAGACCTAAATGTGTTACACGGCCTAAATATATTAGCACCTATATCCCAGAATGATACAAGTACTAAGTAGGTTAAAGGTGGTTAATGAACATAGTTATTTACAGGGATGAAAATAACAAGTTGAGTATACAGTCATCAGATTTTGGAATAACATAAATTAGAGGTAGGGCGATGGAGTTTTCCTTCTTAAAACTGAGTTGATCAGTTTATGAAAGAAGCTATTCAGTTACCTCTTGAAGATATCAAGAAATTTGATTTGGTGACCCAGGAGCTTCTTTCCAAATTGTGCTGTCATGAGGAGTTAGTCACTACAACACCAAGGTTACATAAAATGAGCCTTACTGATTCATATTAGGTATTTTATCACACTTTTCCTTGTTTAATGCTTGTTGGAAGGTGTTTGGGGACAAATCCAATTAAGTGTTTTGTATTTCTTATCTTATTAACNAAGCAGAAACCCACGACCCTAAACACTACATCTACACATAGGAAAAAGCTCCAGGAATGGTGACTCAACACCTCCCTGTGCAGGCCATTCCAGTGCTTTACAACACTTTCTGTGAATAATTTTTTCCTAAAATCGAATCTAAATTTCCTCTGGTACAACTTGAAGCCATTTCCTCTTGTCCCATCACTTGCTATATGGGAGAAGAGACCAACCCCTATGTCACTACAACCTCCTTTCAAGGTCTCCCTTTCACCCTTTTCTCTGGGCGAAAAAACTCCTATTCCCTCAGCTGCTCCTCACAACACTTGTTCTCTAGACTCACCACCAGCTTCATTGCCCTTCTTTAGTTAGGGCCCAAAAGTGAACTCAGAATTTGAGGTGCAACCTCAGCAGTGCCAAGTAGAGAGGGATGATCCCTGCCCTATTCCTGCTGGCCGCACTAATCCTGATTAAGGTCAGGATGGTGTTGGCCTTCTTGGCCCCCAACCCAGGCACATTGCTGGCTCATATTAAGCCAGCTGTTGATCAATACTTCCATGTCCTTTTCTAATGGGTAGCTTTCCAGCCACTCTTCTCCCAAAACTGTAGGTTTTAATGGGGTGTTGTGACCCAAGTGCAGGACCCAGCACTTGGCCTTTGCCAATGGGTGTTGTGAATACTACAACTTTTACACATGCTAAAATGAAAACTTGACAAGATAATATTAGACTGATGTTGCCAAACACACAGAAACCATACAATTCTCAGGAAATATTGAAGAGTGGGAACATATTCAGGAAACATACCAATCATGCTTAGTTTATTGTTATAATCTTTCCTAGCCATTTTTGTGCATGTGTTCCTTNGGGGACAAATCCAATTAAGTGTTTTGTATTTCTTATCTTATTAACCTACTAAGTTCTTATTACATTCAATAATTCATTTATTTGGGAATGCAGGAACTTTAAACAGAAGTTTGAATTTCAAATGGGGACTCTGTCACAGACAATTCAGGGAAGGGGCAGGACTGTGGGGAGGATGATCACATTATGCTGTCTGAAATAAGTCTGTATCAGCTTCAGAGTTCTAAGCCAGAAAGTTTGACCTCCACTGTATGAAAAAAAAAAAAAGAAAAAAAATATTACCCACAATATTAAGCCCAATAATGAATACTGTACTTGACTATAACATGTGTTTGGCTATCACATAAATTCTGAGAGCGCATCCAGTCTTGACTTGAAAGCATCAAGAAATGGTGAATTCAACAATTCTACTGGTAGTTTGTTCCAGTGATTAATCATGCCTAGTGTAAAAAGTGTGTAGTGCATTTCTAATTGGAATTTGTCTGCAAGATTAAAGAGCCATTTTATGTCTGGTAGTTCCTCCTAGAAGAGGTTTTTTGTATTCTGCAATGAAGCCAATGTTTAAGCTCTGTCTATATAGCACCCTGGCACCATCCCAGCTCCAGAGTGAGACTAAGGCATATGTCATTCCCCTCCCACCACTCACACTCTGAATTCTTTGTAAACAAAATCCTGGCTTCCAAACTGCATGAAAACTTTGAGTTCCTGGGTCTGGACTACCACAAAATCTGAACTTTGTGACCTCTTCTTCTCCCAGCAGGTAAATTAAAAGCCATCACCATCTTTTTTATACATCAGAGAAGCAACTTCTACCAGAAAATTAAAGACTCATATAATTGTTCTGGTTGGAAAAGACCTTCAAGACCATAAAATCCAACTGTTAATCCAGCACTGACAGGTAAGCAGAAACCCACGACCCTAAACACTACATCTACACATAGGAAAAAGCTCCAGGAATGGTGACTCAACACCTCCCTGTGCAGGCCATTCCAGTGCTTTACAACACTTTCTGTGAATAATTTTTTCCTAAAATCGAATCTAAATTTCCTCTGGTACAACTTGAAGCCATTTCCTCTTGTCCCATCACTTGCTATATGGGAGAAGAGACCAACCCCTATGTCACTACAACCTCCTTTCAAGGTCTCCCTTTCACCCTTTTCTCTGGGCGAAAAAACTCCTATTCCCTCAGCTGCTCCTCACAACACTTGTTCTCTAGACTCACCACCAGCTTCATTGCCCTTCTTTAGTTAGGGCCCAAAAGTGAACTCAGAATTTGAGGTGCAACCTCAGCAGTGCCAAGTAGAGAGGGATGATCCCTGCCCTATTCCTGCTGGCCGCACTAATCCTGATTAAGGTCAGGATGGTGTTGGCCTTCTTGGCCCCCAACCCAGGCACATTGCTGGCTCATATTAAGCCAGCTGTTGATCAATACTTCCATGTCCTTTTCTAATGGGTAGCTTTCCAGCCACTCTTCTCCCAAAACTGTAGGTTTTAATGGGGTGTTGTGACCCAAGTGCAGGACCCAGCACTTGGCCTTTGCCAATGGGTGTTGTGAATACTACAACTTTTACACATGCTAAAATGAAAACTTGACAAGATAATATTAGACTGATGTTGCCAAACACACAGAAACCATACAATTCTCAGGAAATATTGAAGAGTGGGAACATATTCAGGAAACATACCAATCATGCTTAGTTTATTGTTATAATCTTTCCTAGCCATTTTTGTGCATGTGTTCCTTTAAATAATGTCCTGTATTAAAAAAAGCCTTTGTTATGGATGAAAAGGCTTGTGCATCATAAGACATTATCAACAGACCTTGAGAAATTAAAATGTGATGCAGTTCAATAAAGCACTTAAATGTATTATGAGTTTGGTTTCATTGAACCTTCAGTTTATGCTTAACTGCTTTGTGGAATAGGAAAGGGAACAACTATCTGCTCAACTTTTCTAAGGAAGCAGAATCTGTGTTTATACAACACAACAAACTACAGACCTCTATACTGAAAGGTTGAAAAAGTATATCTCATGTGCAAGGAATCACATCCATTGAGGATGGTAAATTAGAACTTCGATTTGACGGAATAAATGAGGACAGAATTGAAATGGGGTCATTTTGTTTTAGTAATGTCAGCTGGAAGTAATAACATATGACTGTATAGTCAAGGTTTTATCTATGTTCAGCCCATGTTACAAACCCTCAATCCTGCTAGACTGAAGAGATACATCTTTAAAGATATGGTAAGGATATAGATCATCTTACAATACCCCCCTGGGAACGCCTGGCTCATTAACTTGCTCTGCACTGAGCAGTAATGTGGCACTAATCTTACTGGGGAAACAAACTGCCAATTCTTGAAGTCACATCCTTGCCAGTAAAGCACTTTTCTTGTACTGCCTGAGTTGGCATTCTGACAGCTAGACATTAAGACAAGTAAGGAAATGGTCATGAATGTTAGTCTGGATTTCAGAACTTTCCTCATAAAATCCCTNGCACCATCCCAGCTCCAGAGTGAGACTAAGGCATATGTCATTCCCCTCCCACCACTCACACTCTGAATTCTTTGTAAACAAAATCCTGGCTTCCAAACTGCATGAAAACTTTGAGTTCCTGGGTCTGGACTACCACAAAATCTGAACTTTGTGACCTCTTCTTCTCCCAGCAGGTAAATTAAAAGCCATCACCATCTTTTTTATACATCAGAGAAGCAACTTCTACCAGAAAATTAAAGACTCATATAATTGTTCTGGTTGGAAAAGACCTTCAAGACCATAAAATCCAACTGTTAATCCAGCACTGACAGGTAAGCAGAAACCCACGACCCAGGA
>VYZU01072016.1:8966-20167 GCA_013401355.1 Ceyx cyanopectus
ATAATCACTGTCTTCTAAAAGACTTCTTTGGTTGTAACTAGTTCAACCTGATGTGGAAAGAATGATTCTTACAGGAAATGTTTGTATTATTCTTATGTATGTTTTAAAATACAGCAATGCATATATGTGAAACCTAATTACATAGAAAGCTACAGCCAAGAGAATAGTTTTTTAAAAGTAAAATACATATAAGCGGAATATTTATTAATAAGGTTTTAATCACTGTCATAATCACTGTCTTCTAAAAGACTTCTTTGGTTGTAACTAGTTCAACCTGATGTGGAAAGAATGATTCTTACAGGAAATGTTTGTATTATTCTTATGTATGTTTTAAAATACAGCAATGCATATATGTGAAACCTAATTACATAGAAAGCTACAGCCAAGAGAAGAAGGAAGGCAAGAGGACTCTTTGTTGGAAGAATGTGTTCAGACAAGCTGAAAACTAGAAGGTCTAGCTTTGAGAATTTAAGGCAGGCCTAAGGACTTCTGCTGCTCAGTCACTGCAGGATGTGCAAAGGAGATGAACAAGTGTGAATATGGCTATTTGTGATAAATAGAACTGGAGACCTTCACTGCTTTCTCAAGATCTTGTTACAAGCTTGAAGGGGCATTTGACTTGCCCTGAAGTCAGATCTGAAGTTTTTTTCTGGATTTCTTTAGGATTGTATTTGAATTTCTCAAAACATGGGTTGAATCCAGGACTGGCATGTCTCAAAACTTTTTTTGGAGCTGCTCATTGGTGTGGCAGAGGCAGTTTTAATTTTCTTTTAAAGTTTCCTGACGCTGTTTTTGAATTCAAATTACACTGGAGCTGCATTCCTGTTTGTTTTTGTTTTGCATTCCAGCTGAGTTGTTTTGCTTTGGTGGTTAAGATCTTATTAAGAATGCCTGAAAACAATTTTATACTATACTATTCTATACTATACTATACTATACTATACTATACTATACTATACTATACTATACTATACTATACTAGCCTGTAACTTCTTTCTCACAATTTAATTTATAAAGTTAAAACCTCTTTTTTAATCTCCCTTGAACTATGGGAGTTCAAGGCAGTTTACTGGCCTCTGTGAAGTGCAGTGGCAGTTCTAGATCTTTATGAACTGAAGTTTTTAAACTAATGTGATCCTCACAATCTTTTGTCTATTCCCCTTTCCACATACACAGACATTTCATTCATGATAGTGAAGATCAAGAAAAAAATGCTTTGAGTTGTATTCTGCTTCTTTGCACAAGTTAATTTCTATGATCTTGAAACTGACATCTTATTCTGATATTTGATTGACATTACTAGAGATTAAAGTAGGATTTTATTTTTTGGTTTTAACTCACATTTTTCATTTTAATGGATTGACTTTGATACACAGCTTGAAAGTCTCAAAGCAAGAAGCAAACCTTGAGGACAACATGGCAGTATTCTGTAAGGCTGAAATGCCTGTGTTTATTATTACAGAATAGCTGGCACATTTTCAGTGATGACTGTAAAAGGGAGTATGCCTGCTTTTTATATTCATTTATGCATACTATTTTTGGGCTGGGAGACCAGGCAGTGGTTTCTTCTGCATGCTGTATACATCTGCAGAAGAAACATTGTTTTGCCCTAAAAAATATTAAAAAATGAATATAGGACAAGGGACAAAACATTGTTTTAATTAAATGGCAAAGGATGAAAGAAACACACTTTCTGGACTTTCTTTTGTCATACATGGATACAAGCAGGAGTTGAAACTTCCTTTCCAGTTGCTTTTCAGGGTCTCAGTGTCATTATTACATATGTAAATATTCCATAAGTTTTAAAGGCAAGCATCAAAATGTATGGATATTTTACTTTGGCAATAATTAATATTTCAGAAAAAATGTCTGAGACTTTCCTGTTTAATTTAACAAAGCTGTATGATACTTTATTGACAGGAATTTCAGTCTCCATCATGAGTCTATGGAAAGGAAGGCTATAGTGTAACATGAAGACTACATAGCAGTTTCCTGACATTTTTAATGGAAAGATTTACATTGCAAACTGTGTATTATTTATGAGATATTCTAGACCTTAGAACAAACATATTTGGTTCAGTTTCCACAAAATAAAGCTCCATTTTTTGATGGTTTATGATTCTTTTCCTCTTGGAAATAGCTTTAAAATCTTTATAAAAAAAAATAAATACAAGTTTCTTCTTACAAACTACTAATTTTTTTGCCAGATAAAAGAGCTGCTCAATGCTTTGGAAATACATTTACATGTCAATCTTCCTATTATCCAAGGACTGACTAAAATAAAGAACAATATTATATGTCCAGCTGTTGCTATACTGAAAACATAAATAAATCAGACTCCTCTCTATCAATCTTCTGACAGTTCAGGAAAATTTACAGCAAAATTGATTATCTAAAACATTGCCTGACAACCTACTTGAACAGTTTCTAAGAAAGTCAGTGCATATCTGCTTAAAACCTTTTATCAGTAATTCTGAAAGGTATTTTATAGCATACTGCAAAATAAATAAGGCTTACAATACCCCTGAGCATATTTTTATTGGGTGGGAACCAGATTCAGCAGTCACATGTTTTCTACACACACTGTGCCAATGCATGCTTGATACCAACAACTATGGTTAAAATAAAGGAATGTGAGTCAGAGTCTTCCAATGAACATGCCTGAGTTTTAAACTCTTATAAGCATCTGGAATTTCACAACTGGGTGGGATACATATGGACTTTTGGACTCACATCTTTATTTTTGTGTTTTTATCTTGACTTCTCTGTATTTTGTTTACATTCAGAACTTGGTTTCCTGCTTTCCCTTGTTGATAATAAGGGTTTTTAGAAATTATCTAGCAGTAAAAACTAAAAGCAGAAAAGAAAAATCTGTTCTAATTGCTATTCATTGTGACATCAACTAGTTTTATATATTTTATTGTCAGTATTACTTTTAGTATTTTTGCTTTTGCCAAAATTCAACATCTTCTTCACCTACCACCAATAAAGAAACAGCCACAGGCTCTAGTCTCTCAATCCACTCTGTCTTAGATGAGTGAGCAATACACTCAACATCTGTAAATAAAAACAGGACAACTCTGTCATCCAGAGAGATAGAAATGCTTCAGATTTTTAATGACTGCTTCTGTCACAAAACCTTTGCCAGTACTTCTGTAAATTTTAGCAGCCTGATGAGTAGAGCTGACTGGGAGCTTTTCAGTTTAACATTGTTTTCTTGGAAAATGCTGCTTTCCAAAAAGGAATCAATTTACTAAAGAGGGTCAGGTTTGTCCACACTCTTAAGTAAATGTTAGGGTTGCCTTTTTTTTTTTTTTTTTTTTTTTAACTTAAGGGGGAGATTTCTGTTGTTGAAATGTCATTATATTCTCCTTGATATTTTCTCAAGGAAAGCTGGTATTCCAAATCCAGTTTCAAAGCATAACACGAAATCTATTGAGTGGCTCAGGTCCCAAATAATGATAACTATTTTAGTAATTTATAGTCTTGGATGCTGACTTTTCAATTTGATTTAAGATAAGGGAAGAAGTCAGTAACTGGAAAACTGCTGCAGGGCAGAAGAACCACCTCTGTTCTAGACCCCCACATTAGCTGCCAGGCCACTGAAGCTGTGAGACCGGTCAGTGGGGCTGGGTGAGCCGACACGTGCTCAAGGCACTGCTCTGAGCCACAGTCTGATACCATCTAAGATAATCACCTTGCCCCATTCTTCATTACTCTGCTGTGACCTTGAAAGGCTCTCACCACCCCACCTGTTCTCAGGGAAGGAGCTCCTGTGAAGGGACACAGGAAAGGAAGAGGCAAAGGGCAGGAATACAGAGACATCACTGGATAGGGAAAAGCCACCACCATGGCCTGATACTCCATTCAAAGATGGCTGCAGCTAGCACTGTCATTCTACCCTATAAGACTAACATGTAAGAGGAAGTGATCAAAATAGCAAATGAATTTACACTGCCTTTGGGGCTGATTTTTAATTTCTGCGTGTGTGTGTGTGTTTTCTTTTAGATTCCCACAGAAGAACCCACTGCTGAACAAAATGTCAACTTTGAGCATACGAAAACAGTCTTCTAATCAGAGCGGTAATACTCAGTCTCCTCCCATTTCTGCTCTCAGGGCACTTGGAGGTTGAGGTGCAGGCTCCCTCCTTTCTAAGCATCACCATGCTCATCACGCAGCTCTCTCATGGGGCATGCTGCCATTCTTCACTCTTCAGCAGTGACAGACTAGTTATTGGATTCACAGACTCACAGTGATAGCAGTTTACACAGCACTGTGCATAAGCTTTCACTGGCAGCAGTTCAAGCCAAAACATTGCTGTGGGTAGCGTGGAGTCATGGATCAGGGGAGCCAGGCATTGTGGTGAAAGATGGCATTTCCCTCTGCTGAGGCCTGTGGTTTCTGTGGAAGCCCCACAGGAACATGATGGCTGAGAGGGCAGTGGGTAGGCAGCTCATCTGTCTGTCTCAGCACCATCTCTTTCAATCAGTGCAAATTAGGAGAAACTGAGCAAAATCAGAATGCAAGGAGGGGAACCAAAAGCTATTTATTCATTGTTGGATAGGATTGTTTATTCCGCTGGAAACACAAAACTTGAAGAGGGATCAAATTTTATTTCTATGCAAAGAAATGACCAGAGGTAAACTGGAAACATGTAATTTTCCATTTCCCCAGAATCAACAAAATACTTCTAAAGACTGAAAGGTTCTGAGGTACATGAGGATCTGGTTTGAGTAGGATGTGCGAGGCCTAAGTACACCAAAATGGGTTCAGTCACAATTTGACACTACCATGTTAAGGACATAAATTTTTGTTGACAAAATAAGCATAAGATAAGCTCCATCTGCCTGTGCTCATGTGACCTGAACTATCATACCATTTCTATATTCAATTTTTCAGTTGTAACTTGGGAGAAAATTCATTAGATCAGAAATGACTATTCTTCAGCAAATTCAAGGTCTCAACAATTAGCAAGTTGTTTGTGGTGCTTCACAAAAATAACAACACAATATGCCTCGGCTACCACTTTATAGGAGATTTCCCAAAACCTTTGGTGCTTTTTTTATGATTTGGTCTTCTACTTGCTGTAGCTATTTATTATTTTTCATTTCATCACTACAGCTCAAGTTCTTGTATTAAAAACAAGAACTAAATATTATAAATCACAGCAGAATGCCAAAAGACAGCACTGATAAATGGCATAATACTGAGTACATTTGTTTTCTGTGAAGTATGGTCTTCTAGACATAATCTTTATGGTCTTACTTACGTCCTTACTGAACAACATAGAGTGGTGCTTCCTGAAATCTGGTGGTGTTGAACTCCTTTTGTGTGGATGCTCAGAGTGTGAGGAATTCAAGGAGAAAATCCTGAATGTCTCTAAAGGAAAACCCAATAACACAGTATTCTTCATTAGTCAGTTTGTTAATTGAATAATATTGATACTTGTTTTTTCGCCTTCTGTTGTCTAGGAAATGTTGAGGCAGGTAACATAATATAAAATGGAAGTCTCTATTTGGGCACAACTTCAAGTCTTCCATTTTAAAGGGGAATGCTAAAATGGTGTAATGGCCCTTGCCTCAAACAGACTGATTATACAAAACAGGTGGGAAGAAAAAGAAGTGAGAATGCTGGACAATAATAATTTAGTAATTGAATATTTCTGGCTGATTCTGGGTCAAACTCCTCATGAAGGGAAACCAAAGGAGATAAGCATCAACTTTCTAATACAGTAGGGAATATATATTCTCAGAAATCAAATGCACATTGTGTTGTTTGTTCCTCTATAGACTAAATAATAGCATTGTTTGACAAATATATTTTAGATTTTTTTCCTAACTAAATAAGGCTTTCGTGTTCATTCAGTTTGTAAGTGTGCATGTCTGGCTGTGCCTCCCATTAACCTTTGAAACCATACACCAATTTTGGTTAAATTTGACATAAAGGTATAGATCTAATAGATACTGCTTTTTAAAAATTTTCAGTTGAACTAGGTAGCTGGTTAGAAAAGAAAGACTGTTCATGCAGCTACTGAGTAAAAAGCTTGAGATGGAATCTGCATCTTTTGGAAAACTTGAAAATCCAAATATATTGGTCTGGGTGTAGGAGGAAGACAATGGGATTATCTCAAGTTAGTTTTTGTTTGAAATTTGCATCCTGTCACACATCAGCAAATACAGATGCCACAAACACCACCCCAGGATATGACTTCTTGGGAAATTAAACAAAATTTAGTTTGGCAAACTAGGCTTCTGCAGTCCCTTCAAGGCTGAAGGGATTAAGTCACAAACTTTTCAAGGAAACCGTGTGCTAAACAAGTGTAATAGGTGATGATTCAATCTGTGCTACATATTTCAGCCTTTCTAATAGTACTTTAAGTTTCCAAAGTTATCCCATATGTTCATTTTCAAGACATGCTTCTCTCTATTTGCAGATAATAACAGCCCCTCTGTTGCAATTAAAAGCAGGCAACAGGCTACTCACGACACTAATAAACGAAGAACCCTTTTACAAGATAACAGCTGGATAAAGAAGAGGCCTGAAGAGGAAAGGTAAGAAAGATAGGAAATACATTTATTCTGTATTTAGTTCAAAATACCCTGTACATTTTCTTGGGTTGTCTACTTTTTCATGAATGGTATAAACCAGAATTAGATTAATTTAATTAAATAACTATTATTTGCCTATCTTAATGAAAATTAAAAAAACCCACATAGCAAGTTCCTTTAAGGTGCTTAAGTCAGAATCAGTTGGAATTTACTCTATTGCAAACTAGGACTTGAGTTACAGTAGAAATTCCACCTTGAGACTAGGTCCTCATTATGTGGTCCCCGAACACCATGTAGAGGAGATAATTCTTGCACCAAAACATCTGGAATCATATCATGCAGAGGTGTGTAGCAGGTGTCATTACAGTGGTAGTGGGCAACTGTGAAATCTGACTGAGGACAGAAATCTTTTGCCAACCAACTAATCACTATCTTTCTTTTGCTTGAAGTGCTGATGAAAACTATGGAAGGGCTGTGCTCAATCAATACAAATCCCAAGACAGCCTACACAGGTACAGTGGAGTATCTGAACACCTTTCTATTAATATTGATAAAGAAAACTGAATATCCTTTTCCTAGATATTGTTTATAGCAAGAACTTGCTTTGTTCAATTTTTGTATATATGTTTCCACTGTAAACCTGTCTCCAATGCCAATAATTGTTAAATTAATCAATGTTGTGGGTGCAGAGTTATATCTGTTCACATCTGGATGGTTTCCAGATGGTACCTAGATGGTTTCCTCTATGGTACCTAGAAAAAGGTATTTTTTATTGGTGATCTTTTTTTTTAATATAAAAACAGTAACAAAAATGACATTTCTAACCTTTTTTATGTCAGTAGCACAAATGAAAAAGAAGATCAGAAAGCTGTACTTGGACGATACAGGTCTGATACTACCTTGGACAGGTAGGGCATTGTTCTGTATGTATTGTACTTTGTGAATTTCATACCAGTGAGAAGTCTTAAAAAAGAAAGTCTGAATGAAATCATTGGGATTTGTTACCTTTCAAATGTCTAAGTAAAAGACTTTAAATGATTTTTGCAATTTGCATTGCCAATGCGACAAATGAAAACGTTATTTGAGAAAAAATTAGTTTGGCATCTTGCTCTTCTTGTTGTGTATACACTTTTGTGTATTCTTGTCCTCATAAATGTAAGTATCCCTTCATGACTGATAAACACTTCTCTCCAGTTCCCTGCTTTTCAGACTATAAATCTCTATCTATTCTTTGATAGTTAAGCCCAACATGGCTAAACTCCAAGTTCTTTGCAAATCCTTGCTGCCATTTCAGATCATATTCAGTGCAAATATCAGAATCATATGCTTATTATATGCATATCAGGTGCTTAATTTGAATGCCCTCTTCAGCCTTGACCTCTGTTAAGACATGACCATGCTTGTGTTTGTAGATTCTTTCTATGTTATGTCTTCAAAATTCAGCCCCATTAACATCTGATATCCATAACATTCCAAGGCTATGAGTACCAGCATTTAAATGCACACTGTGGAAAAATTACACTTGTTTGTTTGGATCTTAGCTCTGTGCTATTTTGTTTGATGATCCTTACTTCAGTTGTTAGAAACAATGAACACTTGTTACAAAAAACTTACTTTCTCTATAGAACTCTCTATAGAACTCTGGCAGAATAAGTTACAGAGCTGTGTGATATCACCCCTCCATTGATTCTTTTACAGGCCAGTGAATCCTGCTGTTCACTCACAATGAAGAAGCCAGTCTATAATTTCAATTTACATATTGTTCTTCTGTATTGTCAGGGTTTAGGGCCAGGGCAACCCCAGACTGATAACTGACTCTCTCTTTTAACTCCTCTTCCTCCCCAAAGGGAAGAGAAAAAGGAATCAGGGAGACTGAGTGTACAAACCCAGTGTGACCAAACACAGCCCCCCTGATAGTAATTATGTCACTGTCACTGGTGCTGTGGAGTTGGCACAGGGAGAGTCCCAGACTGGGCCCCGCAGCAGATGGGAGCTGTGTTCAGGAGCTGGATTCTGGCACTGGTTTCAGGAACACACCCATTGGGATTGAAGGCAGAATGGACAGAGCAGAGCCCTCCTTGGTGCTCTGAGGGGGAAAACCCCTCAAGAGAGGAAGAGCCAACACCCCAAGCCAAGAGCCTAGCCCACCAGCCAGCTTGCTTAGCCTGCCAGTTTATCTTGCATCCCCTGCCAGCTCAGCTGCTGTGCTTTTCTCTTCATACTTTCTCCCAGAGACACCCTCTGGACCCCTGAGCATTCTACACTGGATATGATGTTTATGGGCTGGGATCCCTCCTTGGTCAGTTTGGGGTCACCTGTCCTGTCTGCTCCTCCCTGCAGGTGCAGCCTTTCACTTTCTGCACCCCCAGAGTGATACACAAGTTCTAGCAGTGGCCTTGGTATCCTTGGTAGTAACTCTAACCATGGGGTGTTATCACTGCTAGAAGCAGACACTGTCTGCAAAACATGTAAAACATGCTGCTAACTTGAGAAAGTGCAGTTAGTTAGAAAATCTGAGCTGAAAAGCAAAATCACTGAACAGAATTTATTTGGTTCTCACTCAAACCAGGACATTCCACCCCTTATTCCATACCATTTACATCATACCTATCACTAGGTTATTACTTCTTTCTACAAAAAAAAGTTAATTTAGTTCTTGATTGTAGATTTCCATCCACTGTAACAGTCTCTCAGGGTAGAAAAGATGGAATTCATCACAGTTCATGCCCACAGGCTGCAGGTTCATCTCAGGAGGTTGCTGGATGCCACTCGATGAGGTTAGCTCCTGTCATCACCATGATGTTATCCTGATAGATATTTATTGAATACTGTTAATATTATGCAATTAATATCTAGCTTTGAACCAAGTATTCTAACCCAGAGTCAAATTTCCTTGAGGTACACATTGTACTTCACCATTTTTCATCATTACCCACCAAGTACTTCCTTGAGTGAAAGCAGTCCCACAAATGGGTTTTGCCTTTGCCCGAAGCAGGAAATGCCCACACAGCTTTTCCCAACAGGTTCCTTTCATACACCACAGGAACTTTATCCCCTTCTACTGTGTGTAATGGGGCTGACTGGGCAGGACTGGCTCAATTGATTTAATGTTAACTAACCAGGTGGCTTGGGCTAAATGCTTGTCCCAGACTAGATGTCTCCAAACTTAGAACAGACCAGTTTGAAGAACACCTTGTTCTTTAGGTTTTTTCCCCCCCATTCAAAGCAAAAAGACAGAGTTGAAAATTGAGAATGTTACTGGAATGTAGGAACTAAGGGACTGTTCCTAGTAGACCGTTTTTGAGAAGAATTACCTTGGTGTTGGGGGTCTCTCAGAGCTTTTCACAGAATTATTCTAAGTCATGTATGTTTTCTATATGGAAAATAACTTTTGCTTGGCTAAGATGTTGTATAGATGGTAGTCTTCCATCCTTCAAAAGGTCTTCAGGAGTTAACTTTTTCAAGCTAGAAATTGGGAAATCTTTCCACAGTTCAGCTTTCCTTATTTTCTGGCCATGAGAGTAAAATGACAAGGATTTGAAAAATCTGAATCTTTACAGATGAATTTTGCATTCCTCATTGCATGTGTAAATGTGACAAACATACCTAAAAGCCATGTTTACTACAGCTTTTTCCTTCCTGGACACTGCCATTTTCAAACAGTTTATTGTTTGACAGGAATTTTGCTTAACCCAATACAAAATTTGAACATCAGGTTCAGTATCAAGGACCTGGGAGAGATGTTGCAGGTTGCTACATGTGTTTTACACCGTTGTCTACAAGAACAGAAAATCCCAAACATGTTTAAGTTGTTAACAGAAATCCATAGCTTGATGGCAGTAGGTGCACACAGACTTGCACTGGCATTGTAACTCAGACAACAATTGCATTATGCTGATGAGCACAGACAGCCTTTTTGAATGGGGGAAAAATATATTTCATAGATCAATCATAGAATCATAGATATTAGGGGCTGGAAGGGACCTAGAAGATCATCTAGTCCAACCCCCCTGCCTGAGCAGGATCACCTAGACCAAGTCGCCTATTTATCCTTGTATTTCTCTCATTATTAACAACTGCCTAAATATTTGACAAAAGATGGGAGAAAACTTATAAAACAGATAGTGATGATGAAAGTTACACTGTATTTTTTCAAGTACTAAATGCTACTAAGGTCAGAATAGCTTTCAGCAAGAATAAATCCTAACTGCTTTTATAGCAATTAGCTCTGAAGAGATGAGAGTGAAGCAAATGAGGCACTTTCATTATCCTCTTTATTAATAAATTAATCCTTTGGAGTGGTAGAATTTATTAGAAAAGAAACTGTGAGCAAATCAGAAATAATATCTGGATATCTGGAAATATCTCCAGAGCAGGAGACTCCAAAACCTCCCTGGGCAGCCCGTGCCAGCCTCTGGCACCCTCACTGGGAAAAAGTTTTTCCTTGTGTTTCCCCTCAACCTCTTGTGCTCCAGCTGACTCCCATTGCCTCTTGTCCTGTCACTGGATGACGCTGAGCAGAGTCTGGCTCCATCCTCTCTACACTCACCCTTAACATATTGATAGACACTGCTGAGCTCCCCCCTCAGTCTCCTCTTCTCCAGGCTAAAGAGCCCCAGCTCTCTCAGCCTCTCCTCAGCAGGGAGATGCTCC
>VYZU01072018.1:0-18914 GCA_013401355.1 Ceyx cyanopectus
GTCTCCTTGATCTGATGATAATAGCATAAAACAATTGAATCTGATATCTTTATTTTAACTTGCTCATAGCACATTTTCTATAAGGAACAAAATGAATAGAGAAATTAGTGTATCTAACTGGAATTAAGACAACCTGAGAAATGTCACTAGATGCGAAAATACCATTCTACTGTTCATCCAGGAATAGTGCTGAGGCTGTGGTCAAAGACATCAAATGTTCAAAAGCAACGTTAGCTTAAATTCTCCCTCCTTCCTGCTCCCAGATGCTTGTTCCTGTTTGCATCACAACTGTTTGCAAGGTTGCACCATGAATGAAATAGGGAAACTGAGAAAAAACAAAAATACAGACAAAAAAACCCCCCAAACAAACAACCCAAAACAAGACACAAACAAAACAAAAACACATAAAAAACAAAACAAACAAACAAACAAAAAAAACCACAAACAAGCAAAAACACCCCACCGAATAAAATCTAACTACAAAAAATAAAACAGTAGATATGGCAGCAAAGAAATCAACAGNTTCTCCCGTGGGGTGAAATAATTTCCTGTTGTGATTAGAGGTGCCACGATATAAACTGTCGTGATGCTCTTACTTGCTGGTGTGTGGCATTTCCACCCGAGTTTGCTGAAGGGGTTCAAGACCGTAAATCTCCCGTCAGAAGTGCTTGTCTCCATCAATTATAGATGGAGCCTGGCCATTCAGCCAAGTTTAGACACCTGACTCTTTGCTGTCTGGCAGCTGGAAGTGGTAGTGGAGAATAAGTGATAGTTTTAGGAGGCATTTCAAAATTCTACATATCGAAGGAACACAATAGCTCAGATACAGACTTTCTACGTGGTGTAAGGCCTTGATCACACAAGGCACCATTTCCTTCTTTTCAAAACAATTAGGGAACTGAGTGTCCAGAAAATGCTCTGCATCTTTGCAAAATTAAATCCTAAATCTCATCAGTCAAAACAAAACAAAACAAAACAAAACAAAACAAAACAAAACAAAACAAAACAAAACAAAACAAAACAAAACAAAACTGGAGTTCACAGCTATGCCTGAATTGTTCTTTACTTAATACAAACTTCACAGATAGAAACAAACTTTTTTTGCATGGCAGGGATTGTAATTCATTACAAACTGGAATACTATGTTCTGTATTATATAAATTTGACTACACATTTGAGCTTGATTATGACTGATTCATCAGATGAGCCACTTTTGCTGTGACCTTAAACAGGATTTGTTATACAGTCAGGAACTATCACTTTTAACTATGCTGGTGGCAGGGTACTAAGATATGAACTGTATTTGCTTGCAGGTGGATGTACTGTTTTAACTACTAGGCTCACTTGTTACTATGAGATTTCAGTCTAAAAGTTCTTCTGTGGAAAGAAACAGGCTCNGGGCTGTGCGATATGATACCATTCAAGCAGAGATACACGGAGACAGCTCTTTAGAGTACCTAGAGCTTTTCATTATATATTTGTGCACATATTCTTACACATATGCACACGTGCACATACCCACACAAGAGAAATCATTTGGTGTAGCGTATTTCATAGTTGTCTTGGTTATGAGGACTCTTCTACAAGCAAAACATAATGAATATACAATGAGATCAGATTGCCAGGCAGCCTGAAGTGCATATGTATGTGTCATGTGCACATGCAAGTGTGCTGGGTCAATGAAAATTCATCAGTAATTCCACCAGGCTGAGAATAAGAGCCAAAAAGAGAAACAATAAAGAGCCTTTCTACTGCTGTGCAGTGAGCAAGTTTTCAGATATCATTCTAGATGTGATACAAATATCATTCTAGATGTGATACAACATTATTTGCACAAGAAAGCTACTGGGTACTGTGATGAAACAGGACAATTCAGGATCCTGTCCTGGATAAACAGTGCTACCATGATCTTAAAAAGTGCTGTAGGTAAGTGACCAGCAGATGAAGGCTGCATTATTCAAAGAATTTGAATGGAAAAATTAAACTCATATTTATTGCAAGGAATTCTTTCAGTGCTGTAGCTTTATCAGTCACCC
Organism: Ceyx cyanopectus; assembly: GCA_013401355.1. Classification (NCBI taxonomy): domain Eukaryota; kingdom Metazoa; phylum Chordata; class Aves; order Coraciiformes; family Alcedinidae; genus Ceyx; species Ceyx cyanopectus. Next base: position 2,037 of record VYZU01072018.1, read on the forward strand.
AGAAAATCAATATGTTTTTGCTATATCACTTTTAATGATGCAGTAAGACAAAGATCTTTTGCAATAAACTGTAGTTTATTTTTTTCACTCTTATTCCTAAGTGAGCAGTCCACATAGGTCATTAAAAGCTAAGTGTTATGCTTTCTTCCTTGCAGCCCAGTTCTAGTTTTCTGGATATTAGCTCAAAGAAATTTCCCAGAAAATCTAGACAGTGTCTCCTTNGTAGGTAGATTTTTTTCCATGACTCAAAAGGGTCCAGCAAATTAGTGTAACACTACCCGGTTTAGATTGTGAAAAGTATGTTTACCAAGGCTGAAAGGAATTTAGTACATACTCCCCCAGGATCTGCAGGGCTTGAAAAGGGCTGAACCAGGCAGGAAAAGAACTAGAGTTACGAAAAAGAACTGCATAGCAGGCAATGTTGTTTAACACACCCACTTTCATTTTATTCTTTAAATAAGAATATTTTTGCTGTGTGTCTGGACTAAAGCACAGAACACATAGCAAAAGCACATTTTAAATCAAAATCAGTTCTCTGAATAGATTGCCATTTATGTGTTCACTTGATTTTTATTATTTTTTTAATTCTACACTCACACCCAAAAAGGTACAGTCAGGGAATAGACTTCCCTTTTAACCAGTAGTAGGGGGAGGTGCTTTTATTTTTCTTTCTAACACAGACAATTTAAGCTACTTGATTAATGCCTCAGCCACAAACAGCTGCGTGAGTGCAACAGAAAGGTGCCATGAAGTGAGACAGAGGTGCCAACAAATAGCCGGGGGCAAGAGATAGGAAACCTGTGATTCATAGTCTCAATAGACCAGATGAATCTCCCGTCAGAAGTGCTTGTCTCCATCAATTATAGATGGAGCCTGGCCATTCAGCCAAGTNGTTGCTATTTTGTTTTCATGGAAAGAAGACGGGATTTGTTTTTTAAATAGATTATTTGGGAGACCTGGTTAAGTATGTGTCCATGACCATTAAAGGAGTATCTGCTGATATGGGTGGAAGGGGAAAGCAAGCAATCAGGGTGCTGGGAACAAAGTAGGAGGAAGAGTGGCCACTGGTGGAAGCTTCTTAAGCAATATCAACTCCAACATGCAGTTTCAAACACATAAATTCAACTGCAGGCACTGTGCTCACCCTCAAGTTCAACACAACCATTTCACTATTCGGGTGAGCCAAGCCCTTATGAGACATTTTACGCAGGCAAATCTACCACTGAATTAAATTTCCATCTATATTAAGAAAAGATCAATAACAAAACTAAGACCTGAACTTCAGGAGAGCTGGGATTCTGCTTGAACTTTTTTGATGCAGTATAAGAACATTTCCCAAATCATCCCCCACAGCCTTGGGATTAAGCCAATTAGTGAATCAGGTGAAAATCCTGACCACACCTTTTGGTTTTGGGGCCTGCATTCAGATTATTAGTTTGTGTAGGGTGAGGATTCAAAGCTAAATGTTGACACTGCATTCAGTCAATCAAATCTTGCAGCTAAATAAGAAGGGTGCTTTGGGCAAGTCCTATTCGACCCAGATTTCAAGACTGTGCAAATACTCTAATCCTGTTTATCTGCTACCTCTCTCAGAGAAAAGTAAATCTTCAGTGGACAGTCAGAGTCTTGTTTGTTAGAGTTACATTTAGCCAGGTAAGGGAGAGAGACTGAGCTACTTCTGAGGCCATTAACAAAAAACTGGTGTCCCAAATATCAAAAACTTGTAGTAACCTCATTGTAAAAGGGCATGATAAAGGAGACTGTGGCAGGTAATTTTAATAATTAAAAATAAAGGGGAGAAGGGAAGAGGATATGTTCATATACCTCTTGAGCACAAACAAAAAAACTAATTCTGTATGTCAATAACCGGAGGGCCCAAACAGTATCCCAAAAAGCATTTAACATTATTTGGAGATCCCACTCCCTCTAAAGCAGATCTAATGTAAAATGAAGCCAGATTACAATTACAGGGACTTGGATATCCACAGATGTGTCTAGTCACAAGCAGCATCCGTCATACACACTTTAGTATTTATTTAAATGTGAAGTTTTTCATTGTAAGTACTACAGTTATTACAGCTCCTAAGCAACTGTGTGGAACAGCATTGACTTAGCAGAGAAAGGAGGGGCTGTGAAATTAAGACCAGCATCAAAATGACCTATGTACTACTAAAATGAAAAAGACAGAACCCTTCTATGAGAGATTTGCTCTTAGAATGTAACAAAGGTTGTTCCTCATCTGCAGTAAAATTTCCCTCGTGTAGCCTGTCTGCCATGAAGAACTTGGTACAGGGCTGGGGGAGTGATCTGACCACTCTCCTATGGTGGTAATGAGTGTAGTTTTAGCAGCCCTTCAGGCATAGAGGAAGGGAAGGCAGGAGGCCCAGAAGTTTAAGCCAGTTCTTTAAATTCGAAATCTCAAGCAGTGTCTCCCTCTTCCATAACAAAAAGTGCTTGTAACTACTCCAGTAAAATGAGATGTCAAATATCCTCTCTCTTTTTTTGTTGGTTTTGTTTTGTTTTTTTGTTTTTTGTTTTTTCTGTAGGTAGATTTTTTTCCATGACTCAAAAGGGTCCAGCAAATTAGTGTAACACTACCCGGTTTAGATTGTGAAAAGTATGTTTACCAAGGCTGAAAGGAATTTAGTACATACTCCCCCAGGATCTGCAGGGCTTGAAAAGGGCTGAACCAGGCAGGAAAAGAACTAGAGTTACGAAAAAGAACTGCATAGCAGGCAATGTTGTTTAACACACCCACTTTCATTTTATTCTTTAAATAAGAATATTTTTGCTGTGTGTCTGGACTAAAGCACAGAACACATAGCAAAAGCACATTTTAAATCAAAATCAGTTCTCTGAATAGATTGCCATTTATGTGTTCACTTGATTTTTATTATTTTTTTAATTCTACACTCACACCCAAAAAGGTACAGTCAGGGAATAGACTTCCCTTTTAACCAGTAGTAGGGGGAGGTGCTTTTATTTTTCTTTCTAACACANCTTCAGGAGAGAGTGTATTTCCTTCCAGGATTATTTCTGGAGTATTTCTGATAAAAGACCCTCTTTACAAACTTGTCACCTTGGCTATTATTATTTAAAACAAAACAAAACAAAACAAAACAAAACAAAACAAAACAAAACAAAACAAAACAAAACTGGAGTTCACAGCTATGCCTGAATTGTTCTTTACTTAATACAAACTTCACAGATAGAAACAAACTTTTTTTGCATGGCAGGGATTGTAATTCATTACAAACTGGAATACTATGTTCTGTATTATATAAATTTGACTACACATTTGAGCTTGATTATGACTGATTCATCAGATGAGCCACTTTTGCTGTGACCTTAAACAGGATTTGTTATACAGTCAGGAACTATCACTTTTAACTATGCTGGTGGCAGGGTACTAAGATATGAACTGTATTTGCTTGCAGGTGGATGTACTGTTTTAACTACTAGGCTCACTTGTTACTATGAGATTTCAGTCTAAAAGTTCTTCTGTGGAAAGAAACAGGCTCTTCCATCTGCCTTATCTTAGACGTCTAAACTGAGATGAATCACTTCCTGAAAGGGTCTGTTACTCTCCATGGAGTGAAAAGAGTGTCTTGGGCAAGTTACTTACATAAGTCAGAAGAAAATAAATTCTTCCTTTACAATTGCTTTTCCCCTATTGTGGCAAACTATTGTGAACATTATATCTAAATATTTTCATTTATGCAATAATTACAAATTTCTATAACTCATATTACAAACCCACCGCAGTTCCCCCAAGTGAATCACCACCATCTTTAGATAAACTTCTGCACCTAAGTTTAGTGGTAATATGTACTTCAGCCAGGCAAGACATTTATCATATTCTCACCAGATTCCTTTTTGTGGGTGCCATAGTGAGTGTCATATATTTAACTATGGAGGAATAAATAATGCATAAAAAGTCTTTTCATGAATACTCAAGCCTCATTTTCAACAGATTTACATAAAGTCACATTCACCCTGTCCTTCTTTCTTCACTTTCAATCTAACATGCATGAAATACTCATGGGAAGCAGAATTTTAGTCTATACACTGAAATTCCCTCAGATCATGATTTTGCTGCTTACTGTAGTTACAGAAATAACTGAGTTGTGTGTTATCTTCATCCAACCTAGAAAATAGAAACAATATCGTGTATATGAAGGATTACAATTGGCAGATTCAAATAAAATGCAACACAAATCATAGACATTTAAATATGATCAGCTTGAGTCATTTCAGGCCAAAAGGTGCACAAACCACATGCCCAAAATGTACTCAGTCCAGCAGAACAATAATGTTAGTTGCGATCCCAAGATTCTCCCACTATCTACAAAATACAAACAACAGCAATAGCCAGAAGGATGGGAATATTTTTTCTTGCAGATATTCTGTTAATAAGAACCTAGGTATACTATCAGTACAAATTATTTTCTCAGTGGTATTTATAGAGTATCACTTTGAGACCATCCAAAGCCCCCTCATGTTTGTTAAATAAAAACATGTTTTTTCCTTTTAAGTCAACACATGTTTTCTGGCTCACTATCACATGTTTTAATTGTAAAACTTTTTATTTTTTTCCATCACAGACATTGCACAACTCCTAGAACAACAAACAAAAAAAAAGTGAACAAGAGGAGGTTATCACCTCAGCAATAGACATGTGCAACCTATTGTTGTGTTAATAATAGTTAAACATGAAAAACCTGTCAAAAAAAAAAAAAAAGATGAAGGTCTCTTCTCTAAGACACTCTGAGGTCTTGGAGATTTGTATTCTTTCTTTTTTAGCATGCCACTAACTTTTTTTTTTTTTTGGCAATGAGATTATCTTTGCCTCATTGTCTTCCTTCAGAAAATATATCATTTATGGTGCCACTTTTGTGATTCCTTAGCTATAAGATAACCTGCTTAATGCTGGCTCTCCAGATGTTGAGAAATTTGGACTTCACTGCAATGTGGGACCTTCATGTCAATGCATCTTGACTAAAAGGGGTTTTTTTACCCTCTCATGTCATAGCAGATATGCTTCATAGAAAAATATACCTGTAGACATAAGGCAGGCAAAGGTAGCACAACTGCTTCAGCACTGTTACTGTTCTTTTTTCCTCTTCCTCTCTCCAGAGACCCCCTGCCTTAGTTTTTCTCCATCATTGCACTAGATTTATTGCTCCAGTAAATTTCTGCAAAAGAAGAAAAAGAAGGTACTTGAAGACCCCAGGGACTACCAACATGAAACCTCTGACCACTCAGTCCTGCATTGCAACAAAAGCATTCCAGAGGGTTCAATTGTTTCACCAGCACTAAGCCACAGTAACTGGGATGACCAACAGAGGGGGTCGAGGACAGAGAGGAAGGAAGAGTATGAATATTTGGAAGAACAAGATTGAAGAAACCTCTGGAAATGCATGAAAAGCAGAGTTGGAGATATTTATGGCCCCAGGGGACATGCAGATAAGAGGAGGAAGAACAACAAAGGAGGCTGAGATAAAGGCTCACAGCTCTGCTAGTGAATAGTGTGCCCATAAGAGGCCTGATCACCTTTGGGGAATGTAATGGTTCTGCCCTGTCTGATACATCTTTTATTTGACTTTGAATTCAAGTGAAACATCTCTCTTTTCTGATATTATTTAGTTTGGCTGTGTGCTATGGTAGAATACAGTGTGTGCCTGTTTTACTTCTTCTGCTACGCTAATTTACACACTAAAAGAAAGAGAGGTATAGAGATGCTGTGAGACGGGCTGTGGAAATGTCATACCATGTTCAAAACTTTACTTAGCACCACTGCGTGCTTCGTTTAAAATCTGACAATCCCCATTCTCACATTTCACTTCATTTAAATCTGACATTCCAGTTACCTGGAGCAAGTGCTTTGATGAAGAGAAACTTGGAGGGTAATCCACCAGGATACATTAAACTGTTACAAGTCATAAAACATCTGCACCCAATGGCAAGCTATAAAGTTGAATGGATAAAGCTATTAAATGCATAGCATTGCTGGGCTGAACTCTTCCCCCTGTGAGCATACTCAGTTGGTTCACACAATAGTTTTCCCCATGATTGTATCATAAGCAGCTCATATGATTATAATTTCCAGTAAGGAAGATCACTAGAAAGAGATAAGTTAGGACAAATTCACATGCTTCTGGTGAACACAAAACAGAAAGCCTGTAAGATTCCTCCATTATTTACTAAGCATATATGTCTTTTCCCATCACATCTGCTATACAACTTCATAAAATGATGAAAACACCAAGAATAAGCTAAAAAGAAACAATATTCAGGTAAAATGGAAAAAGCCATCAATTCAAGGAAATTGTATATTCTAGAAAGCCATGGTACTTATGAGTATCAACCCTTTTTATTCTATTCCTTCTTTTATGAACAGAAATTAATAGGGGAGAAGCAACAGCAGCTAGATCCAGCTCTGCTCTGAAGTCCAGTAGTACCACAAGTGACCCACCTGGTCTCAAGAACAGCTTCTACAGATACCCTGGTTAGCAAAGATCAGGCAGAATACAATATGAAAGAGTCCTGCCATATCTGTATTCAACCATTCTTGCTGTCCTTGATGTCTGACACTAAATAAAGGTTAGCATATTTTTCTTTCTAGCAGAACAGACATGAAGTCACCCTCCAAAGTATGATACCAAGGGACCATACTTACTCTTATAAGGAGGAGCTAAAAGTAGTCCTCTGATGGGAAGAAACATTTTCTCTATAGTCTTACAGAATCCTACTGATTTTGTCTAAGAGAGTTGACCTTGTCATTGATTCACTCATCTCTTCCTAGCACTGCCAGCCAACACAGTGTAAACCACACTGATTAAATCCGTAATAATATATTCCTAGTTCAACAACCTTCATCTTCCTTATTTTCCATGTGTGAATTGACATTTTCAACACAGGAAACAACTTCTTGTTGATAAATGGTCCACATAGTCCATCCTAGATAAGAAGCAGGATTTGTGCTTCACCAATATTTTCACCATTTTTTACCACTCAGAATTATAACAAAGAAGAAATATGTTTCTTGCCAGACAGATTCTCCAAGTAAAATCCTAGAGGGTCAACTGAAATTCTGATTTCCATAAATCAAAATTACTTTTCATGTTTATCAGTGACAAATTCTTGACACTGAAGATTAATTTCCTCTACAAAACTTCAGACTTTTTTAAAAGGAGCATTTTCCAAAAGTAAAATGTTAAACTGAAAAAAAATGGACATCCTACAAAATGTATCATATTTCTGGGTAATCTTGTCTGCAAACATTAACTCATCTACCACCTCTGGACTGAGTAATTGCTTAAGAAAACATTCATTCAGTTACTGTCTCTGAACACGCAACTGACAAAGCTGTCTTTTTGTTGTATGTCTGTCTTCTGTAGATCAGTCAGAAATCTCATGTTCATTCAAGCACAGTTTCCTTCATGTATACTGAACCACCATTTTGNTGGTTCTGCCCTGTCTGATACATCTTTTATTTGACTTTGAATTCAAGTGAAACATCTCTCTTTTCTGATATTATTTAGTTTGGCTGTGTGCTATGGTAGAATACAGTGTGTGCCTGTTTTACTTCTTCTGCTACGCTAATTTACACACTAAAAGAAAGAGAGGTATAGAGATGCTGTGAGACGGGCTGTGGAAATGTCATACCATGTTCAAAACTTTACTTAGCACCACTGCGTGCTTCGTTTAAAATCTGACAATCCCCATTCTCACATTTCACTTCATTTAAATCTGACATTCCAGTTACCTGGAGCAAGTGCTTTGATGAAGAGAAACTTGGAGGGTAATCCACCAGGATACATTAAACTGTTACAAGTCATAAAACATCTGCACCCAATGGCAAGCTATAAAGTTGAATGGATAAAGCTATTAAATGCATAGCATTGCTGGGCTGAACTCTTCCCCCTGTGAGCATACTCAGTTGGTTCACACAATAGTTTTCCCCATGATTGTATCATAAGCAGCTCATATGATTATAATTTCCAGTAAGGAAGATCACTAGAAAGAGATAAGTTAGGACAAATTCACATGCTTCTGGTGAACACAAAACAGAAAGCCTGTAAGATTCCTCCATTATTTACTAAGCATATATGTCTTTTCCCATCACATCTGCTATACAACTTCATAAAATGATGAAAACACCAAGAATAAGCTAAAAAGAAACAATATTCAGGTAAAATGGAAAAAGCCATCAATTCAAGGAAATTGTATATTCTAGAAAGCCATGGTACTTATGAGTATCAACCCTTTTTATTCTATTCCTTCTTTTATGAACAGAAATTAATAGGGGAGAAGCAACAGCAGCTAGATCCAGCTCTGCTCTGAAGTCCAGTAGTACCACAAGTGACCCACCTGGTCTCAAGAACAGCTTCTACAGATACCCTGGTTAGCAAAGATCAGGCAGAATACAATATGAAAGAGTCCTGCCATATCTGTATTCAACCATTCTTGCTGTCCTTGATGTCTGACACTAAATAAAGGTTAGCATATTTTTCTTTCTAGCAGAACAGACATGAAGTCACCCTCCAAAGTATGATACCAAGGGACCATACTTACTCTTATAAGGAGGAGCTAAAAGTAGTCCTCTGATGGGAAGAAACATTTTCTCTATAGTCTTACAGAATCCTACTGATTTTGTCTAAGAGAGTTGACCTTGTCATTGATTCACTCATCTCTTCCTAGCACTGCCAGCCAACACAGTGTAAACCACACTGATTAAATCCGTAATAATATATTCCTAGTTCAACAACCTTCATCTTCCTTATTTTCCATGTGTGAATTGACATTTTCAACACAGGAAACAACTTCTTGTTGATAAATGGTCCACATAGTCCATCCTAGATAAGAAGCAGGATTTGTGCTTCACCAATATTTTCACCATTTTTTACCACTCAGAATTATAACAAAGAAGAAATATGTTTCTTGCCAGACAGATTCTCCAAGTAAAATCCTAGAGGGTCAACTGAAATTCTGATTTCCATAAATCAAAATTACTTTTCATGTTTATCAGTGACAAATTCTTGACACTGAAGATTAATTTCCTCTACAAAACTTCAGACTTTTTTAAAAGGAGCATTTTCCAAAAGTAAAATGTTAAACTGAAAAAAAATGGACATCCTACAAAATGTATCATATTTCTGGGTAATCTTGTCTGCAAACATTAACTCATCTACCACCTCTGGACTGAGTAATTGCTTAAGAAAACATTCATTCAGTTACTGTCTCTGAACACGCAACTGACAAAGCTGTCTTTTTGTTGTATGTCTGTCTTCTGTAGATCAGTCAGAAATCTCATGTTCATTCAAGCACAGTTTCCTTCATGTATACTGAACCACCATTTTGCCTGGATAAAATACCTGTACTTTGGAGTGTCATCTACCATTCTGTTCAGGTCTTCATTTGCAGGGTATATTTAAATTTTTCAGATTCTACCTGCATAACAACTCCAGGGCAAGTCTTACACTGCTCATACAGGTAAAGCAAGTACGTGAGATTGTATGACACTATTCCTATATTTCTGTTTTTCATTCTTTCCAATGCCACCAATATTGCTCTTATTCACTCACTAAAATTTCAAGTATTCATATCTCCCATATTTTCCTTTCTGATTTGGACAAGTTTATAGCTGACAAATACACTTCATTCAACTAAAAAAAAAATAAATAAATTATTTCTTAGTAATCTCTCTTGCAAATCAGTTTTCAGAATGAATTGACAATGGTTTAGTTCCTGGTGTGATCAAACCAATGTCTATTGTATAGACCTGTTTTACTGCTTGTTTAGATGCCTCTGTTTCTCTCTAGTGACTTGCTTTCACTTACTTATACTGTAGGTTCTTTACAGCAGGTCTTTCCTTAGAGTCTTAGAGGCACACTGCAAGGGTCTTCGGTACTTTTCCTGAAGAAAAAAAAAAAAAAAAATGTGAATAGAGAAAAGAATCAGAACAGTGTAGATGTATGTTCAAATACAGCATCACTCATTTCACGACCTGTGATCACAAGCAGTGTTTCTCACACTCCTGAAGTTCCATGCAAGCATGTTGAAACATTTGTCGTTTGAGTATGGCACAAGCTAATTATTCACATAGGAAAGCCCCCTTTCCTGGAATTAACATATTTTTGACAGACACGGATAGTGTCATTAACTGTTAAGTCTCCAAGGAAGGAATGCATAGTATGTGTTGCAATGAAACCATGAGCTTCCATTCCTCTGGATCTCCTTCCTCCTCAGATCCACATTAAGAAAGTCCTTCAAAAAGCAATAATTTTAACATGCATGGCATAAATTTAAACAAAGTTGCAATCATGTCTATGAAAAATACCCACTTTTTTTTTTTTTTTTTAAGATTAAAAAAATGCTATATGATAATTTTAAAAATATATAAACTTTTGTTATTGGCAGATCCATCTGATTTTACCTGAATAGTAATTCTGGACTAGATAGATATTGGCATATTTTGATAGGTTTCAAACAGTAATCCAGACCTAAAGAAGAATGTTACATATGATCTTCCTAGATAAAAAAAGTTAAGGAACTTAAAGGAAAATAAAATGTTGGCATTTTGAATACTTCCTTAATGGTAACATTGTTTTCATAAGATTTCCCTCTTCTATGTACACCTGTCAGACATTTGGCATTTTGTGAAAGGATTATTCTTTCGCATATCAATTTAGGGTGGCATCTCTGCAATAGATATTTCATCGGAACTTCTATATCTTGTGTTTTCTCAGCAGGCAGGAATAATAAATCTTTGCTCCCTGAACCTTGATAACATCTTGCCTAAAAATTGCCTATGTATACCATATCATTTTAGGGAATAGCATGATTTTAGCAGTCTGAAAAACATTTTGAGTATTTCTATTTGAATGTCTGTCAGCCAGGACTAATGCTGTTATATAGTAATCTAGAAAGATGCATTAGATTCTATTTTACCTCTCTCCCAAAGCCACTGTATAGTTTAAAATCTTTTTTTAGAAGAAGCATTCCTGTACTTTTTCTATTACCTTTTTCTGAAAAAAAAAAAAAAAAAAGTAGGCCTCCTTGTAAAACCATCCATTAAAATTATTTTAATGAAATCATATACCCATCCAGAACAATGGCTTTGCTGGCAAAACTTGACAAAAAGCATGATCTGTTAAAGGAAACAGTCTATTTTCATGTTCTAAGACCAATATGAGTTTAGCTTCAGTAGACCATTTCTTCAGTTACTGAAATATAAAAGGAGATGAGGTAAACCATACATTATAGTGGCTATGAATGAATTAAATTAAAAACGTGCAAAATTTCTGCTTTGTCAATGTCACAGATCTTTTACTAGACGTGCCCTAATAAGCAAAGATTTGGAAGAAATTACTCAGATCATCTCTTACTTTGAGACACTGACATAATCTTAAACATTCAGTCTATTTTTATGTGTCTCATAGAAAAATTTTGACTAAAAAACATACTTTTTTTCTTGGACTAACACCGGTTGGATAATCAAGAAAACTCATTCCTTGTATGGAGTTTGACATAACTTTCCTTTCTTGTGTAACTTCAGGAAGCAAACACATTTCAGAACAGGTTTCTAAACAAAAGGCCTCATTGAACCTCAGGATTCACTGTATCTCATAATGCATAAAGATGTTAAACTGTATAGACCTCTGGGATACATCACTAGTAGTGACTGGCTTCTAGTTGGATATTGTGGCACTGCTCACAACTCTTTCAGTCCACCTCATTGTCCACTCATCTAGCCTCTACTTGGTCAGCTTCTCCATGAGGATCTCATGGGAGACAGTGTTGAAAGCACTGTCTGTGAGGTGTTATGCAATTTTGAAATCCATGCTAAAATCAAGATATCAACATTATTTGCCACTTAGTCGATCAGCAAACAACAATATCAACCACTATTACTTTGTCCACTGAACTAGTTATTTTGTTGTAGAAGGCTACCAGGTGAAGTATGATTTCCCTTTCATAAATCTATGGTAATGACTACTAGTCACCTTTCTGTCTTTCATAGGTTTGGAAATTACTTTCAAAATTCTTTCATCCACCACTTTCCCATGCATCAAGGTAAGTCTGATCTGCTTGTAGTTTCCTTAAGAATTGACATTTGCTTTCTTCTTATCCTCAGGAACCTGCCCAGTCTGCCTCAACTGTTCATATAATAAAGAGTGGCCAGCTGCCTTGGCACTCGTGTGCATCCCATGAGGTCCCAAGGACTCTTATACATCCAGTTTGCTTGATCCTTCTCCACCATGCCTTCCTTGTTCCAGACTTTCCCACTGCTGTCAGGGACTTAGAACTGCTGAATGCACATTTTAGCAGTAAAATCCAAGGTGAAGAAGGCATTGACTACCTCAGCTTTCTCCATATCCTTTGTCATGAGGTCCCTTGTGTCATTCATCAATGGGCCCATATTTTCCATACTCTCTGTTTTTTCTGTTGCTATATCTGTAGTAGCCATTCTTGATGCCCTCCACATTGCTTTCCAGATTCAGCTCCAGGTGGGTTTTGGCTTTCCTATACCCCACCTCTGCATATCTGTGCATATTCCTCTTAGGTCACCTACCCCCACTTCTGCCTCTGGTACAGGGTCTTTCTTTTGTTGAATTTAGTTAAAAGCAATTTATTCCTTCATGAAGACTTCCTGACACCTTTGTTCCCCAAACTGAGGATGGGTACTGGACAGGTCCTGACAGCCAGTGCCTGTCCCATCACCCCAACCAGGGCAGCCAGAGCCCCTGGCACCAGGCACTTCCCTGGAGACAGGGAGGGACCAAAGCTGAGCTGGGACATGGACATGTGGATGGGATCAGCAACAGGCCCACTGAAGGAAACCAGGGTCAGACAGTGTTTCAAAAGTAAAAATCAACCATTTTTAATTTTTTTATTTTTTTTTAATACATTTGTTGTTGTTGTTCAATGTAACTTTACTAATTTATCAAAATATGAGAAAAATATGTCACAATCCATGTATCCCGCTCTTTCCACCCCTGATTCTGAAATTCTGAAATCTAATTCAAGACACATAACAGGATGACACTGATTCATAAAGGCAGAGTTCATTGGAGAATATTCCTATGATTTATTTGATTATTTATATGGTTTTGTGCCTTAAATTATGAGACAAATCATTCTTGACAAGATTTGTCAAACTCTGTAAAGCTTACCAATCAGTGTTTGAGTTGGAAAACATTGTATTAGATATTAGTTTACTACCTTTATTAAAATGCGTAACGAGGGATTTCTGTGTAGCAAGCAGTCTACATCAAGAGTCCTGCTATTGCTTCTTAACCATGATGCAGGAAAAAAAATGACTGAAGTACAAGTGATGGTTTGGAAAACTTAGAAAAATAGAGTTTCTCCTGAAGTTTCCAGCACTTCTGATCACAGCTGCACACCACAAGTTCAGCCTAATTTTCTGTATTTCAGGTGATTTGAATTCAATTTCCCAAAATTAAAGTGTATTATTTAAATCTGAAAACACCATTCTAACTAGATAATTATATGTGCTCAGGTATTGTGTCATCAAAGATGAACTTCCAAGTCATATTCATTCTCTCTTCATGCAAAAATACATTTAAACAGCAAGCTTTGAAAACTTAGCCTTAGGTCTTAGGTGTGCCTTTTGGGACTCTTGCTTCATAGCCCATTGTGAAAATTTGCAGACAATTTTTCATCTCTTACACCTGTGCAAGACTATTGCCTTCCTTGGCAGAGCCAAAAGCTAAAATAAATCCATGTTATTTATTTTGTTCTTAGGCTTAACACAAAAACTTCAGGTCTCAGCAATAGTTTCATTGGCTCTGCAGAGCTAAAGAGAGGAAACAAAAATATAGGTTTATTTCTATGCCAGTAATGTAAATTAATATGATGGACTAAATTCAAGGCTCGAAGGGGTTGGCTAAGAAAATGTCATTTAAAATTTAAAACAGCTCTTGAGATTCTCCCAAATGGAATGTGTTCCTATGCTTCTTAGCCAAAAATACAGAAATAATGATAATAATATTATGGTTTCCCATCTCTATCCTTCTGCAGTACTGACTTCCACACCACTGATATTGGTGCTAGTAAAGAGGTTGCGTGAATGAAGCCCATAATTACATAATTTAAGCAGTTTTATTTTTATAATATTTTCCTCCCATAATCTTTAATGTAATATAGATGATGATTAATTTGTGCTAAATATATGACTATCAATAGGTAGAACCTGACACAGTAGTTATCTATTTCAACTCTATTTTAGAACTGGATTGCATATCAGTGCTTGCTGCCTTTTCTTACTTGTATCATCCTCCTGTTATGTGGAATCTTTCACACTATTCATATTTACATCTTGTACAATCTGAAATGCATCAGAGTCCTTTATATCTTCTGCAGCCAACATGTAGCTTAGCATATGGAAAAAAAAAAGGTATTAAACTGATATGCCAGGGTTTTTGATTCAGGTATAGAGGAAGCTTTATATGAGCTCTCTGAAGATGGGAATTTCAAATCTTTAAATAATTTTGAATTTGTTCTGAATGATATTGGAAAATGTATTCACCAGGGTTATCAAATATTCTTTACATTTCAGACAAATCAGAGTTTAAACTACTGAAAAAAAAATAAACACCAGTTCAATTAAAAAATGTAACTTTAATATATGTAATGCACATGTTAAAATATTTCAAAGTGAATAAATTACAGTCTTCTCTTCTTGTTATAATTCTAGTCTTCTGTTTTTCTTCAAAATGGAATTTCAGCAAAAAAAGTTTGAGTTGTGAGGAGTAGTTGGATTTATATAAAACTGACATCCTCTGATTATTCAGCCAGAGCACTTCCAGACAGCCCTAGTTAATATAGGCAGAAAAAAAGGCAAAAGTACAGGAAGATGTTAGTGATATATCACTACACATATTGTACTAAATGAATTTAACACAGCCAGAATCAAATATTAATTAGTACTCTTGATTGATTTAGAGAATGATTGAAGGGTCATCTAGCAATCTGTTGGGGTCTGCAAAATTGTGATAGATATCTCTTAATGGTATCCTTTTGGTCTAGTTTGCTTAAGAGTATTTCATAGCAGCTGCTGGAGTTCAAGAATATTTTTTGAAATTAAGTTCTACTCTGCTGTTCCTCTCAATGGACAGGATCCTAATTTGTTGTCACTAGATGTCAGGGGTTGGAAGACACCATGGAGATCTTTGAGTCCAAAGCCCCTGCCAGAGCAGGACCATATACTATAAGCTAATCTAGAATAGGTCACAAAGGAACGCATCCAGGTGGGTCTTGAAGATCTCCACAGAAGGAGACTCCACAACCTCTCTGGGGAACCTGTTGTCATTGTCATTATGTTTTTATACATTTAGCATTCATATGTAATTCATATGTACAGTTAACATTCATAAGTAATTCACCTGCACTACCTTTACATGAGAATTGGTCTGATTTATTACACCTGGACCTAAACACAAGATAGGAAATTATACCCTCATTTTACAGGTAGGAAGCAAAAGCACAGAAAGAAAAATGAATCATTTACTTACCTAAAATTAATTTGGGCAAAATTGCTAACATAGCATCTTTTCTGAGCCTTCTCAGAGTGGTCTGGCTGCTATATCAATCTACTGGGAATGCAATAAATACTGTCCATATACAGCACACTATTTCTCACTGAATCTATAAGGATGTCCCCCTGGAGTGTCTCAGTAGTATATCCACATCTAGCTACAAAGTGCAGTCTAGTCTGCCTCTTCTGCAATCTAGTTTAGCACTATTCTAGATGGAAACTCCATGTTTCAATGACCCAGTGCTATCAGCAAAATGTTAACTGTTGATGATACTTTATTCCAATTGTGTCCAATACAGACAGAATCACAGAATCATATAGGTACATTGGAAGGGACCTCCCGAGTCCAACTCCCCTTCTCAAGCAAGGTCACCTAAAGCAGGTTGTCGAGGACAATGTCCAGCTGGATTCTGAGTATCTCCACAGATGGAGATTCCATAATCTTTAAGGACAACCTGTTCCTGTGCTCGACAGCCTTCACCTTAAAAAAGCACTTTGTTGTGTCCAGATGGAATTCCACATTTTAATTTGTGCCCATTGTCTCTTGTCTTGGGCATCACTGAAAAAAGCCTGACTCTCTCATCTTCATTGCTTCTCATCAGGTATTTATACACATTGAGAAAATCCACTTCAGCCTTATCTTCTCCTGCAAGAGGAGTCAGAACACTCCGTTGCAGCTCTCTCCAGCCTCTCATGATGTGATAGATGTTCCAGTCCCTTAGTCATCTTTGTAGGCCTATGTGGATGCTGAAATACTACTGCATGGAATTTTCCTTCTTGTGGGATCATGAAGATTCTCACAAGCTGTGACCTTGTTGGCAGCTGTTTGTAAAACAGTAGAAAGATATTTTGACTATGCGTGTTGTGGTACCCCAGCCAATCACCCGGGGGGATGGCTGGCTTCTTGTCCAATTACCTTGAAGTTAAAAGGGTATAAAAAGAGCTGTAAATTAATAAATAAAGGCTTCTTGGCATCTTGGTGAAGAAAATCGTCTCTGCCTCTCTCTTTCTCCTCCTCCAGCAACTGGCAGATAAAGGACAGGCCTTCACTGGACTTTCTCCAGTATGTCAGGATCTTTCTTGTACTGGGAAGCCCAGGGCTGGACCCAGCACTCCAGATGTGTTTCAGTACTGCTGAGGAGAGGGGAAGGAGAACCTCCTTCTACTTGCCGGCAACACTATTCCTAATACAGCCCAAGATGCTGTAGGTAGAGCAAGCTGTCTGTTGCAATTGTTAGCAGTCATGAGCTCCTGTAGAGAATATAAATACCTGAAAAAGCCTACTTAGACATTAGTGCCAATGGCATCCTGGGATG
>VYZU01072021.1:15985-29585 GCA_013401355.1 Ceyx cyanopectus
TAAAAAGGAGGACCCGGGTAACTACAGCCCGTCAGCCTCTGAACAGCAGCCTACACTACTCACTCGTTACACCTAATTACATATCCCTCCCTAAGAAGAAACTGTTTCTGTTTGATATGTATTTGCCTTTGCAAAAATAAAATGTCAATACCAATAGAATTTGGGCATCAGGCTACTATGGACCTCAAAAATGAGAACTTCACTCCAGAGATCAAAGATGACACAAAAATGCCCTTCTTTCTACACATCACTATCCCTCTGTCATCTGTCTTTCCTACCTAAACATTTCAGCCTTGTCACATGAGTCTTTATTAAACCAAATATACCACTAGCAAACTCTCCTGATTGATTTGCAGAACCACAGGTAGAAGCAGCATTAGCAGCTGTCAAAGCCACGGGTGGCCCCACACAGGGCAAAATGCAGTGTTCCAATCCAAGAATCAAGGTAAAGAACACAGAGGAGAGATTGGGGACTGGAAGGGAAGCTGTGAGGGACAACTGGTGCTCTTCCCAACTCTTCCATCCTTTCCATCTTTCTCCTGTGACATCATCCCTCAGCACCAGGCTCAGCATTAACACAACCAACACGTTACTCAACCACCACCAGGACACTTCCTCCAGCCATTGGATTGCTCCTCTGCAAATGCAGCTGGAGTTATTTCATTATTTGAGGAGCCAAACTGGTTTGACAGAGTGCTTGCCTCCTCACCTGGGTGTGTGTTCAGAGGAGCCCAAGATAAGACTGTCACAGCAGCTACACAGGGTTGCTGTGTACACTGCCCAGAGGTAGGATTTAATTACTAGTCAAAAGCAGCTGATCTCCCCCCCTTATTACAGCAGACAATTATCATTTGCTTATATTTATTATGACATCCTTGCAGAAATGTTCACGACTCTGTAAACAATTCCATACCTTGCAAGGGAGAGGCTGAAATTCAACCCACAGTTTCCATATTCAACCCATTAAGTATTAAAAATGTGACTCCTCAATGCTATATCTATATATATACACATCTCATTAGAATATTCCATGTTGTTGGAAAAAAAACAACAAAAAAACCCCAAACCAACACCACCACAACAACATTTATTTTCCACTGGGAAAAAAACTACAATGGTATATTAAATCATTTAATCTGCATATGGTTGATACATCAAAAGGAGACCTTGACATTAAGACCCATGTCAGAGGGGTTCAGAGAGGTTCCAAACTATAGTGAGCTGGTTCACATGTGTTCACATAACTGTCCCTAATGATACAGGCACAAGGGTTAGAAAAGCCCCCAGAAAAACCACACAAGAAAAGCAGGACAGTTCAACAAACAAACTGTACCAGACAATCCTGAGCTATGAGAAACAGTGATGGAAGACAACTCTGATTATTCAATTAGTTGGATTACACTTACAACTTGAAACCACAGAGAAGATGCACTTTGGGGATTATAAACAGATGCATGTACTTCGGGCATTTTTTGTCTCTAGCTTAAACTCTCTTTTGTCTTAAAAAACCCCAAAGAAAACAAGACATTAACTGGAGACATACTATCAGTAATCCATGTGGGTTTTCAGAGACAGAGAATATCCGTTTCCTGGAAGACAGATTTTCCTCTCCTGAAGGCAGGATGCCTCAAGTGTTTCAGATTTGAGCCACAATGGTTTCCATGAGCAGCTGCCTTCCAGGGTGTGCAGGCTTCAAGAATGTCTGAAGTTCTGCCTAGCAACTGAGACAAAGCATAGACTGCACCCAATTTCAACGTTTTGCTCCATACATATTGCATGAAGTTATATAAATTTCAGCTGCTTGAGCTGGTAAACTGTTACCATTCCTACATTAAACTGTTCACCATTTGATTCACAGCTCAGCAGAGCAGTTAAAGTCACTTTTCCTACCATAACAAAAACAAAACTGGGAAGTGCTTTTGACGTTAGATCACTACTTCAAAGCAGAATGATGTCTTTGGATTTGTTTTTTTTTTATTTGAATTCCAGGGAGAAAGGAATGTCACTTCATATCACTGTTATTTCTGATGCAAGATTTCATTTCGTTTGGGGGCATCACAAAATTATGCATTTTACTGGACATGCATCCTCTCAAGTACTCTTTTAGTAAAGGAGTTGGATGCAACTGCAGCTTGAAGCATTCCATTGCAACCTGCACAGCATTTACAGACTAAGGAATTACTCTATTGAGTTAAACTCAATATTCAATATATTCATCAATGACCTGGATGAGGGGGTTGAGAGCACCCTCAGCAAGTTTGCTGCTGACACCAAACTGGGAGGAGTGGCTGACACAGCAGCAGGCTGTGCTGCCATCCAGAGAGACCTGGACAGGCTGGAGAAGTTCCATCCTTCTCTGTAACTACATGGTAAAAAACACAGATAAGAAGAGGAACACATCTTTTCACAGAGATCTCTTGCATCAGAGATCATTACACAATGAAGAAATATCACCCACCACTTCCTCTTGCACCTGTTTATTTTTTAATTCCTTGCTTAAAATTGCCTTTGTTTTTAATTTACTAATAATAGGATAGGAACATATATGTATCCAGAAAATAACTAGACACAAATCTAACTAAGTCCAAAGGGTTAAATCTTTACAATGCCTCTTTAACTAAGTTTCATAACCATTAATATGCTAATTAAAACTCAAATATGTCAGTGTATGCACCTCAAGAGTGGTGCCTCCATTTGAAACCTGCATTGGTATCAGGGGTGAATTCACTCAAACAGTGTCATTGCAAAATTGATTTCACATATCTCCTGACATATTCTGACCTCTGCTGTTATAAAGTGGAATTAATTTTGATTTTTTTTTCCTCTTTAAAATGCTGCCTTCAGTTGAATAAGAACTGTCAATAGCTGCAATTATTCAAAGAAATGATGAGAAAAAAGTGCTTTTGTTTTACACTGTGAAGCACAAAAATAGTGTCCAAGATTTTCCTTTCTTCTCATGTTCCCATCATCCTGGTATTTATTATAAACTACATATTTGACTGTTACATAAATAACAGACCCTGTTCTTTTAGCATCTGAACTCTACATATTCCACCAAAGTGTCCAACATCTTTCTCTGAGAATTCACTGCTTTAGGCTTTTTTTATGACAGACACCACCAAAGCCACTGGGCACACAATATACAGATTATTGCCAATCTTAAAACTAGTAGTTTGGCTAACTTAAGGTAACATTTTCTTTTAAGCTTAATTTTCATTTTCACTACAATTATATTTTAAAGAAGCCTAACAAGCTCTGTTATGTACAAGTCCAGGATTCTGTACTGAGTTTTGACAATACTGGTTTGTAAATCAATCATAAATTAGAAATATCTATCCAAATAATCTAAATATCCTTTGTGTCAATATAAGTGAAAGTGTAAACTGAATGAACTATACTTGTAGGCAAGATTTTGAAGGCAGCAAAACATTTTAAGTGACAGGTACAGTCAGAGGGGAAGACAAGACACAAGAGAACATCCACCATGATATTCTACATTTTCTCCTGGAAAAAAAAAAAAGTCTCTTTTCAGACCTTGAAGATGAAGGCAAGGACCTTTCCTGCTCTTATCACAAATGCTCAAAGAATATTTGCTCTTCCTTTCCCATCATAATGCATGACAAGCTTCAAAAACAAACCTGCACTCACAGCTTACATTATTTCTGCCAGACTTGCTGATTTCCCAGGGCTTAGGAAATGATAAAGTACTTGATCAAATATTTATAAACAGTAGGAATTTAAGACTGCATCTTCCAGGCAGATAACACTTTTGACTAAGGAACAGAAAGGCAGTGGGACAGTGTCCAGTTAGTGTTTTCACAGCAAATTCTCCTTTTATCCTCGTGTTTAACTGGGAAAGAGACCCTAATCTCAGTTCAGCAAGTTCACCCTTATGCCAGGACCTTACCTCTTTTTGAGCTACAAGTGGGAAATAGTCTTGTTCAGGTCTTTGGCACTATTTTCTCTAAAAAATTACTCTTCTTGGTGAAAACTTGGTAAAGAACAATGGTGTTTTTTACCAGAAATACTAAACCTAATGTTTGGTTGGGGTTTTTTTATATAATTCTGTATATACACAGAATCGTTTGACTGGAAGAGACCTTTAAGATCATCAAGAACTTCCAGTACCTCAACATCCTTCTTGTAGTGAGGGGCCCAAAACTGGACACAGTGCTCAAGGTGTGGCCTTAAGTGGTAATTTAGCAGTTTGCATTGGTGCAGTAGTTGTCCTGCTCTTAGTTTGGTAAATTCTATTGCACATATCAAAGTCAAAGACAAGGCAGAAAAGAGGCTTAAGGTTACAAGGTCTATTTATTATATAGAGGTGAGAATGAGAGGCAACACTTCTTTTCCATGCTTATCAAGGCAAAAGTTCTACTAATTGGTTTAATTTGCAGCAAAGAAGATTGTCACATATTGGGGAAAAAAAAAATCAACACAGAACTTATGAACCACAGACCAGTTTGACAGTTTTTTAAAGGTTGAAATAAATAAAATGCCAGGAATTGTTTAGATATAAGAATATCCAGTCTTACCAGAGACAGTCATGAACTACATGACCCCTGAGATGCTTCCAGCCAAATATGCTATTTGCACATGAAAGAGCTTCTTACTCACTCAGTCTCATCATCTGAATACCAAACCAAGAGCAAATTCTTAGTTAAGCATGTGTGCATCTGCAGGATTGAGGGCACAAGGCAGAACAAAGTGAGTTTTGGGAGGAGTTCTGGTGGTGGTTGAGAGCTCCTGCTCACAACACACACAAAAATGTCTGCACAAAGTACACATCCTAAAATAAACTGATTTCTAAGTGTCAAGTCAGAAATTCAAATCTATCGTGACTACTGTGACCTGACATTAAAACAGCAAAAAAAAAAAAAGCCACTCATGGTAGGGGGACAGACAAGTACTCTCAAGTAACTAATTAAATCAGAATAATTACCAACTCTGAAGACACAGTTTAAGTGGCACTTACACTGTCATATATAACCCAAACACCAGACTCTAGAGCTCTAATGTTATGATAAAAGTTGTGTAGAGAGCTATGATTTATTACAACTTAAAGGCCAAGGTACTGGTTGCATCTGATTTATGCTCTCTAATGAATTCTGTTCCCAAAATAAATTTCTCTGCATGGCCTCTTAATTCTCATCACTGGCAGATCAGACAACAGCACAACATTTTGGTTTCCTCTTCCTTGACCAAGGATTGTCTTGATCTAATAAGTGACTGACCTACAAGCTCTGAAGGACAAAGGGCTCCTCCTGGGCACCTCCAATGACAGAGTCCTGTGGGAATGAGGTAGGTAGCAGTGGAGAAAATAGCTACAGCTACTGCAGTGTTTGCTTTCAACAGGCTCCAGAAACCATGTTAAGAAAAACAAGAAAAAGTATTTTTTGGGGAGGGAATATTCAAAGTAAAAGCAGGTCTGGAGTTCATGACATAGCTTTTGGTCACGAGTGCTACCTGCTTAAGGCATCATTTTACACAAACACATTAAAAAGAAAAATTGAAAATTTTAAAAAGAAAAATTGAAAAAAAATAAAAAGAAAATTTAAAATTTAAAAAAAAAAATTAAAAAGAAAAATTGAAAACAAATGAACACACACGGGGAAAAAAAACAACCAAACAACAAACCAAACAACCACTAAACAAAAAAAACCCATCACAACTTTTTGCCACCTCAAGGAATAGGATAAAATCCCACATAGACTTTCTGCCAGGGGAAGGAATGGAAGAAGCACAGGACAGAAACAGAGAACAGAGAATAAAGGGAATGATCCATTTAAATGAATAAATTAATTTGAATGATCCATTCAGTGGCTTTGAAGAAGCAAATCTAAATTTGATTTTATTTGGTCAAATAAAACCAACAACAAGCTTATCAGATTCTTGCCTACATGCAGGAATAAGTCTACAACACAACTACTCAAAGCACTTGATCCATCAGAAAACAGGTAAAATAAATCAACTCTGAACAAGACTTTCAATGTAACTCAAAAACACCTTGTTCTAGAATTCTGGATTTCCCCAATAAACATTAATAGAAAGTTGAGAACCCCTGTAAAACATCTTCTGAATCTTTGGGAAGTCCCAATACATTACAATGGAAAACACTTATTTTAATCACATTTGAAAACTCTGCACAAAGTAAAACTAGATGAAGCAGGGAACATTTTGGTAGCTAATGGATGCTTTGAGAGCAAACCTGTGCCACCAACATTTCTGCCAAGGAGGAAACAAACCAACCACAAAAAAACTATATGTGAAAAACACCATAGCAGGACATTTTGTGTAGCTCTTAATAGTCATTTTGCAAACATTGTAAAGACTTTTGTGCTAGTCAGAAATGCACAGCAGTGTTCAGATTAACAGAAAATAACTGACACAAAACAGCAACTCATCTCCTTTCTAAGTCTTGATCCTATTTTTTCCACATAGATGGAACATTTGTGAAATTCATAGCAGCTGAACACCAAATACACACTTTTTCCTACGACATAGTGATGAGTATTTTAAGATACTGGAATGTCATTAATTTGTGCCCCTTAGCTCAGCAATTTGTAAATGATTAGCCTTAGAGCATCAGAAGAAAGTAAAGCCTGTCTAAGCCCATTTCATCTAACTACTGCTGTTTAATTTAAACACTATTTCAATATCTAATGGCAAACCCCAGCATACAGTGTTTACACTAAATTAAAAAGGAAGCCTGATGTATAATACATATCTATAGGAAGAACAATTATTTACTTATTTTTCCAAAGCCTAAAGCTTGGCCTTTTTAGTTTCCCACTAATTGCTGAGNCATTAATAGAAAGTTGAGAACCCCTGTAAAACATCTTCTGAATCTTTGGGAAGTCCCAATACATTACAATGGAAAACACTTATTTTAATCACATTTGAAAACTCTGCACAAAGTAAAACTAGATGAAGCAGGGAACATTTTGGTAGCTAATGGATGCTTTGAGAGCAAACCTGTGCCACCAACATTTCTGCCAAGGAGGAAACAAACCAACCACAAAAAAACTATATGTGAAAAACACCATAGCAGGACATTTTGTGTAGCTCTTAATAGTCATTTTGCAAACATTGTAAAGACTTTTGTGCTAGTCAGAAATGCACAGCAGTGTTCAGATTAACAGAAAATAACTGACACAAAACAGCAACTCATCTCCTTTCTAAGTCTTGATCCTATTTTTTCCACATAGATGGAACATTTGTGAAATTCATAGCAGCTGAACACCAAATACACACTTTTTCCTACGACATAGTGATGAGTATTTTAAGATACTGGAATGTCATTAATTTGTGCCCCTTAGCTCAGCAATTTGTAAATGATTAGCCTTAGAGCATCAGAAGAAAGTAAAGCCTGTCTAAGCCCATTTCATCTAACTACTGCTGTTTAATTTAAACACTATTTCAATATCTAATGGCAAACCCCAGCATACAGTGTTTACACTAAATTAAAAAGGAAGCCTGATGTATAATACATATCTATAGGAAGAACAATTATTTACTTATTTTTCCAAAGCCTAAAGCTTGGCCTTTTTAGTTTCCCACTAATTCAAGCAAGCATCTACATTTCTGCAGGTAACAAAGCCCCTAAGGAGCAAGTTTAGCTTGAGATGTCACAAGCCTTTTTCCTCTAGTGGCAATAGGAGGGGAGGGAAAGAAAAGATTTGGTTTTCTGATTACAAGAGATTCCTGATTTTAATGTCAGCCTCACATGTTAAAAGGGGATGAGACTTCTACTCCAAGGTTCCCATGGAGTTTGATGGTGAAGAAGTCCTTGGCTGTTTTTCTCCATCACAGGGGCTGTCTGAAGGGTGACAAGACTGCAGCAAGTGGTCTTTGGAAAAGCTTTAAATGTCACAAGATTCCTCAAACGTGGCTAAAAATCAAATTATGGGAAAAAGTGGGGAGCTCCAAGAAGTTTATGGGAGTTTTGTTCTAGGGGAGAAGCTCTCCCAAGAGCAAACTGCTCTGAATGGGGCAGCAGACACTATTTTGTGTGTGTTTGGTTTTTAGATCTGTGAAACAGAACACACCTACCACTTCTCTTTTCATCCTCAGCAATTAATTCACAGTCAAAGCTTTAGTCTGAAGCTTAAGGTCTTTTATTTTATTTAGTTCTGGGCTAGTCTTAAAGGAGCAGTGAGAGGTTTAAAACTGGCAACATCATTCACCAGGAATGAGAAGTTACCTGCTCCCAAGCATCTCTAGAATACACTTGTTTCAAGTTCTTCAAGTTTGAGGAAAAAAAAATCTGAACTTCAAAAATTCCTTCCTTTAATTGATGACTTGCTTTAACTTGACTTTAAATGAGTTTAATCATTATGAAGGAACAATTAAAAACAAAACCAAACAAAAATACACAAAAAGAAACCAAACAAACCTCACACAACAGTTTGGTATCATCTGATATTTTAAAGTAACAGCTTTAACGTGGTATTCTACTGTTTAACCAATCCCCACCTTGAGCCACAGGACTTCACACCAGGCTTCAAAGAGAAGGGAAAATAAGCAACAAACACACTGACACAACTCTGAGACTTGGGTGATAAGAAAAGCTAAAGATTTATTGCCACTTGTGAATGAAGGGTTGTGCTGTAAGGTCCCAGTCCTGGCCAGCTCCTCTCTGGAGGGGTCTCTGTCCTCACTCTCCATCCCCAGTCCAAGCATTTTGATCAGATAATTTAAAAATAACATTTATGGAGAATTCTATTTTTGAGTTGAGATGTTCCAGTTCACTTCAGCTGGGTGATTCCTTACCTCTGAGGGTGCCATTAAAGCAATCAGATTACTTAGCCTATGCAAAGTATTAGAGATGAATCTCAAATCCACTAGAATATATACAAATGGAAATTAACAAAAAGCACCCATATGGCAATTCAGCACAAACTTCATACAAACATCACTAAAGGAAATGAAGAGATAGGAAGCAAGGCCCATTTTGGGGCTGTAGCACCAGTTACAGCAGAGGGTCCACAGGGTGTTATTAAAAATGGAAAAAACCCCACACCATAGACTGACTGGTTTTTGATCTGGAACAAAGAATCTTTACCTGCTTAAAAAAAAAAAAACAACAAACCCCAAACCAAAACAAAAACCCACAGAAAACCTCCTCTAGCCAAGCAGACATTCAGTACTAACTACCTTGAACCTTCCCTCCCCAGGCCTACAGACTTCATCTCTATGCCGTTAAACAAATATTCATAATTGAAAAGTACACAAAGTGATTTCATTAAGGGGGTAATTAACTTCATTTCTGTTTAGCAGCTGGGGTTTGTTTTTTTTTTGTCTTGGCGTTAACCCAACAGGAGCTTAAAAGAACCTATTACACAAGGATAAGATTCTGAATAACCTTGTGAGTTACTAGCTGGCAGTTTGATCTGGCCCTCAGACTTCAAAGGTGCCTTTCATAAGGGAACATGACAAAGGCAGAGAAGTCTTTATCATCATTTATGGTAAAGAAGATAGACAAATCCACTACATACTAGAAAGCTGATATAAGGAAAAGACTGAACTTTACATGGGTTTCATCAACATTTTAGAAGCCCTAAATTATCCGGTAGTTTTTGATTAGAAGATGCCAGTCGTTTGGAAAGGCAGCACCAAATAGTAGCACAGAAGGACCCAGATAAAAAGTTTCTGCTACACCATCAGCAGAAGCTTGGGAGGACACAGAGAATCATAGAATCACTTGGTTGGAAGAGACCTTTAAGATCATCAAGCCCAGCCATTAACCCTACACTGCCAGGGGCCCTAAACCATGTCCCCCGGCACCACAGCCACACAGTTTTTAAACACTTCCAGGGATGGGGACTCCACCACCTCCCTGGGCAGCCCATTCCAATGCCTAACCACCCTCTCTGGAAAGAAATTCTTCCTGCTATCCAACCTAAATTTCCCTTGGTGCAACTTGAAGCCATTGCCCCTCGTCCTGGCATTTTGAACTTGGGAGAAGAGGTCGACCTTGTGTCTATCAATATGTTAAGGGTGAGTGTAGGGAGGATGGAGCCAGACTCTGCTCAGTGTCATCCAGTGACAGGACAAGAGGCAATGGGAGTCAGTTGGAGCACAAGAGGTTGAGGGGAAACACAAGGACAAACTTGTTCCCAGTGAGGGTGCCAGAGCCTGGCAGGGGCTGCCCAGGGAGGTTGTGGAGTCTCCTGCTCTGGAGACATTCCAGCCCCCCCTGGATCTGTTCCTGGGTGACTTGGTCTAGGTGCCCCTGCTCTGGCAGGGGGGTTGGACTAGATGATCTTCTCCAGACTAAACAATCCCAGCTCCCTCAGCCTCTCCCCATAGGAGAAACTCTCCAGACCCTTCACCAGCTTCATTGCCCTTCTCTGAACTCACTCCAGCACCTCAACATCCTTTTCATAGTGAGGGTCCAAAACTGGACACAGTGCTCAAGGTGAGGCCTCCCCAGTGCCGAGTGCAGGGGCACAATCACCTCCCTGTTCCCAATCCATGCCAGGATGCTGTTGGCCCTCTTTGCTGCTTGGGCACACTGCTGCCTCATACTCAGTAGAGCAGATGCCCAAGTGTTTCCTGACACCTCCAATGAACCAATTCTCACTCTTGACACACATGCAGCTCCAACTTCTGTTTGGCCACCCAGCCTTCTCAATTCCCATTGCTCCCATCATGAATACACAGGCAGACAGGCAAAACTGACAATGCCTGGCAGCAGCATTAAGGGAAATGCTTGTGAAGGCCTCACTGAACACAGGCACTGCTGCTAATGAGGCCATATAGAAACAAGGAGCTCCCCTTACCAGAATCCACTGATGAAAACCCAGCAAGGACATGAGGCTTAAAATTAACGTAGTGGGAAATGAAAAGTACAAACCTTTCAGTGGAAAGCTGCCTAATGTAATGTTCACAATTACCATTTAATTTAAGAAGCAGATCAAAGAAGTGCATCATTTACATTTCCAAACATTAAGTTTTCAAGATCAAAGGCCTCTAGCACTAATTTCCAGACTGCATATGTGTGTAACTTGGTTAGAGTAATGAATCTATGCAGAGGGAGAACATGAGCTGCTGGTTTGCCCCACGCAGCAGTTTCTCCATTGTCTGAGGCTGTAGCAAGTGGGATCTGCAACAAGCATCATCAACAAGCACCCACTGACATCATATATAAATAGAAACAAGAGGCTTCGAGGTCTAAAATAGCATAATACCATTTTTTTTCTGTCAAAGAACTCTCTCCCTGAGACTGCTTCCAAGAATTTTTTTCCCCCAACTCCAGGCTGACAGCTAGGATTTAACAGTGCTCAGACGATGTTCCTGAGGTCATTAAAGGCTTCACTTCACTGTACTGTTTAACCAAAACAGTGTTTTCATGACAGTTCTGTAGCCTAATTATGTCAAGAAGTTAAACAGAGAGAAGTGCACTATATAAAACACTCCAAAACATGTCAGTTGAGTTCTATGTAGAAATTAAATAGCAGCAGCAGAGGTGATGTTTTAATGACCACTGGGAGCTGCAGCAACCTGGTAAAATTCAGTGTAAAAGTGTAAGCATCCTGGCACTTACACTGAGGAAGCAATCAAACTTTTAGTGCATAATGAAGACTTGTGTCCACTTCTGAGAACCTCCCCAAAGAGGGCAGCTTAGAAATGAAAACCAGATTTTGCTCAGCAGAAAATCAGAGAGCAATGTGTTCATAAAAGCTATGCTAAAAACCAACCAACAAAACCTAGTGGTGATCATTTAAACTGAAGCAGCAAACAGGAGCTGCTTGTGGAAGTTGAAAAGATTGACAAGACTTCCAAAGTTGGGGAATGTGACAACACCACATGTGTAATGGGCAATGATATTCTGTACCTGACTGGTGGTGTTAGAGTAACATTCAGTCCCCAGAGACTTCCTTACTGTACACCAAGATCCTCCATACACCACACTGCCCAGACTGGGGCCAGGCACAGGAGGGATTTTTATCTGCATCTCCTTCATGTTACCTATTTCCCTTCTAAATCACAGGATTAAAACTATATATCCCTTTCCATCTGCATTTAAAATAATGCTAGCATTTACATGGGTTTTAATTCTTCTATCATGGTTTTAGTCAACTATTACAGGAAAGAAAGGGTCATATGAAATTCACATAGCTTCCTCTGAGCACAAATGGATTTAAAGCAGCTTTCTCAAACAGACACTTCTCATGGTAAGGATGTTGCATTCTATAAATAAGACAAATAGATGAACAGCCTTTTCTACTTTCAGAATAGCTGAGGAACATATGTACTATTAGTACTCTGAGAAACAGTCTTCCTGACAGACAAAAGAGGTTCCATGCTTCAAATCTCCCACAAAACACAAAGGTAAGCAACAGCCAGGCTCTTTAGATGAAGAAAACAATGAGCTGTGCCTGGTGGCAATTAACTCACAGCATCCTAATCTCAAAGGATGTTGCATAATGCTGTAGAATACATGGGTATTCCTGCCAGACTTAAACTGGCTCACATGGATTTCTGTGTGACAGCAGCTACACTGCTTCCAGTTCCCAGCCTACCTCAGGTAAAGACACAGCCAAAACACTTAAAAGGTCTTAATGTGCATCTCTGTCAAATTAAAACCACTACATGCAGCTAAGCAACACTATTAGATTTTTAAACATGGTGAAATTGGTGCATGTCCCTTCTGCAGACTGCTAGTGAAGGCAGAGTGCCCCTTCCCAAAGGGAACATATATTATTATATATCCCTATATATATTCCCCACCTCAAGAAGAAACAGACGCATGCACTGCTGAGTGGAGAAGTTTGTGCAACGTTGAGATGGGAAGGATCTGGAGATCCAGATCTCCACATCCTCCTCCCAGGAGCAGCATCTGTTCAACTGAGACTGCACCAGGTTCATCTGTTCCCAAACTGCACAACAGGGCAACAATAAAGCTAAGACATGGCCAGGCTACAGCCACAGCACAGCTGGGCAGTGGGAAAAACTCAAAGGAAATAAAAAACCCCTAATCCCAAGGTGAGGAAGGCTGGCATACCTTTAAAAAGAGCTGAGACACACCAAGAGCCTCTCCATGGGTCACTCCTCCATATCTGAGAAGCAGAGTGACAAGGATTGCCTTCTGCTGCCCGAGAGACACCCTCCTCCAGCTACCTCCTGGCTGACCACAGAGGGAAGAAAACAATCAGATGAGTCACTGCTTGAAAGCTGGAGAGCTGGATTGCATCTAACCACCAGACACAGGAAACCAACTGCCTGCCAGCCTGCCCAGAGCATCTGCCTGGGTGCTGGGAAACTGCTCCAGCCTTGTGCTGTCACCGTGACCAGGAGATACGGTTCTTGCAGGAGATGTGCCCACATGCAAAGCCCAAACCTCACCCAAAACGTGCACAGTAAAATATTTTGTCTTTTGACTACATTAACTACTGTACTGAGAGCCAGACGTGATTTAATAGCATTATTCTTTTTAACTACGGTACAGCAAATTCAATTTAGGAAAAGAACATTTGCCTTTTTGCTTTAATATTCAAGGGGTGGCAGTTTTCACAAGGAAAGAACAAAGATTCTACTGGAAAATGGTATGCTACAAGATTTTAGTTGCCAGATTAAAAAAGAAAAAAAAATAATA
>VYZU01072021.1:29617-43348 GCA_013401355.1 Ceyx cyanopectus
ATAAAAATAATTCATAACTGGGGAGGTAGGAAAGGGAAGAAAAGAGAAAAGGAACCATAGGCACACATATATATGCATTTTTGAGCCAGGTCTTCCTGGCTTCCATGCTCCATGTAAAATCAGTATCTGTTTTACCAACACTCTGAAAAAAATAAAAGTAAAAAAAAAAAAGTGAAAAAAAAAAAAATAAATGTGATAACATATCCAGAGATTTAGAACAGTCTGAAACTGTCTTCTCCTGATCTTCCAAATGACCAAAACTCAGAACAAATGCAAAACCCCCTCAGCTTTGAAAATCCAGTATGCTCTATAAAATTTCATCATTTAAATACTTACTGGGTAAGAAATTGACTCCTGGTAAGAAGGTAAAAGCAGTTATTTAGAAATAACCTTAGGTGCACATTTCTCCTCTTCCCTTTTCAAGCCTTTCTCCTCTGGCATTTCTGCAGAGAGCTCAGCTCCCAACCCCATCCACCAACACCTGGCATGCAGAGCTTGGAGTCTTTGCTCTCCAGTGAGATCACAGCCCCTGTCTGCAAGACCTTCCCCAACGTCACAGAGGGCTTTGGGATTTTATCAGGCACATGAAAGCTGGGTCATTACTGAGCAGCCCAGTCTGTGCATTTAAATGGCAATTTGGCTTTGAGAAAATTTGCCATGTAAGTTGACAGCATGTAAGACTCATAGTTGTGAGGCAATAATCTCTTGAATAATCATCAAGTTGATGTTTATTCTATCAGGGTTGGTGGTTTGGTTTTTTTCCCTCCACAGCATCAGGCAAATGTCTGTGAAAGATAACCATCTGTACCTGCAGCTCATGTCTCCATCCTCACCCATTTCCATTCAGTCCAAACACAGCAACTCCACACAATGTTTTTATTAAGTGCCAACAGTTCACAAGATGGCCACCTGACATTTAAAAAAAAAAAAAAAGGGGTGAGTGTAGGGAGGATGGAGCCAGACTCTGCTCAGTGTCATCCAGTGACAGGACAAGAGGCAATGGGAGTCAGTTGGAGCACAAGAGGTTGAGGGGAAACACAAGGACAAACTTGTTCCCAGTGAGGGTGGCAGAGCTCTGGCAGGGGCTGCCCAGGGAGGTTGTGGAGTCTCCTGCTCTGGAGACATTCCAGACCCGCCTGGATCTGTTCCTGGGTGACTTGGTCTAGGTGATCCTGCTCTGGCAGGGGGGTTGGACTAGATGATCTTCTAGCTCCCTTCCAACCCCTGGCATTCTGTGATTACGTTTTTCAGGTGCATGGAAACAGGTACATTTGGCAGCAGCAGCATTTCTTGAAGGGAGCAGTGACACAATGAAGAAAAGAGATTTTTCCTAGCGAGGAAGTGCAGCAATAGCAAGCCCTGTCCTCTGATTCACCTGGCCTAAAATAGTATCCACAGCAGCATTTCAAAGC
The DNA here is from genome assembly GCA_013401355.1 of Ceyx cyanopectus. NCBI lineage: Eukaryota > Metazoa > Chordata > Aves > Coraciiformes > Alcedinidae > Ceyx > Ceyx cyanopectus. The sequence continues at coordinate 31,030 of VYZU01072021.1, forward strand.
AGTGCAACAGCTGTTGCTACAAAACCACCCATCCCTGCAGTGTCAAATCTGGATTTTAACTCCTCTTCTCCAAAGCCACATCCACATCTGGCTTTGTTTGCTTCCATACTTTACCACGGGGTGACACGAGCTAACACAATCACTTGCCCACATAGAAAGTCTCAGATCAAACCCCACCAGCCAGATTTTTTAAATTCCTTTGTGAAGGACAAAATAATAAATAAATGAGAAATAGAGTGACCAATAAAGTACTTTCAGGAAAGAATTTGCAAGTAACACTGGAGATTAGATCTGGGACTAGACTGCTCCCCCCTGAAGGGCAGGTGATGAGCCCTGCAGAACTGGGCTGGATGGGACCACCATCTGAAGCAGCTCACCAGCAAAACTCCAGCAAGACACAAGGGCCACTTCTGCTGTAGGAAAAGTCAGTGTATAAGCATAGTAAATGCTTTGGCCCAGAAGGTCCTTGCAGAGTTTGTATTTAAAAGAAAGCCTTGCAAAACTCCTCCTGAAGTAGTGATGGCTGGAAGGCAGTCTCCCTCATTTCCGTGTCTAGCTTACACCTCCAGCCCAGGCACCCAGCAAACTGCTCCCAGGACACTTAAGGGAGGGAGACAGGCAAGGAGCAGAAGCAGGTGACTTGAGAAGCCTGAAGAGAAAGGATGGGCTTGTCTAAATCCAGGTGTCTGCCTGGCTCATCCCACTAGCTTGGCTGCAGCCCAACACTGAGCTGCCAAAGGGCAACTCCACTAGCACCACTTCTTCTCTGGCACGAGCACTGGTGCCCATCTTGCCTCCTCCCAGGATCCAAAACACTGCAAAGCACAAGTTTCCATCGTCAGATTAACCCCCTGAGCCAAATAACCCAAGGATCAGACAAGTGCCACTGCTCCCACAGGCAGAAGAGCAGCCCAAGCTCAGGGGTTTCAAAGACCCTGGCTGTGCTCGTGTGCTGGCACCAACCAAAACCACTCTGCTGGGGAAGAACTTTTTCTCAGTGAGGGTGCCAGAGCTCTGGCAGGGGCTGCCCAGGGAGGTTGTGGAGTCTCCTGCTCTGGAGACATTCCAGACCCACCTGGATCTGTTCCTGGGTGACTTGGTCTAGGTGACTCTGCTCAGGCAGGGGGGTTGGACTAGATGATCTTCTAGCTCCCTTCCAGCCCCTAATATCTGTGAATCTGTGAGCTCTAGGAGGACAGCTTGGTCCAACCAAGTTTTCACTGTCTATTCTAGTTGACTTGATGCCAACACAGATATCCCTTTTACATGACAATCATCATGATTTTTTTTGGCCAACATGGTAATAACTATTTCCCAAAGTTAGTAGATCAAGCTTCTTTTCTCATAGTAGTGACTGAAAGCTCAATCACATCCAGAAACAAAAGTTAGAACATGAGCTGCTTGCTGCAAAAAATATGCCAACACACCCAGTACTGGCAAGAAAATAATAAAGCCAGTCCTATAATCCTCATGCTCTTCTAAGATGGTCCCAGATGTTTTGTACCACAAATGCAAAACACTGCTGAAATTGAGTTTCCCTACTCAGTGTAATACAACTCAAAGTTTTACAGCTAAATATTCAACTGGAAGCTAGCATGCCATGATCAGATCCATACATCTTTCTTTTCAGTGGAAAAAGATTTGCACTATTCATAAGATGCTAAATTTAAAACTGCTTGCAGCAGCTCACAGCATGAGGAACCAAAGAATACATTTTCAAGTCACTTTGAAAAACTCTAGAGAATAAGCTAAGATTTTTTTCACTTTAATTGATGTTATTCAGATACGTGAAAAACAACAAAACCACAACACTCCTCCTAAGGTAATTTGGATAACAAGTTAGGTGTGTCAAACACACCTTAGACCAGCAGAAGCATTTCTAGTATGCTGGGTCTGTGAGCACGTGCTGTTCTTCATTAAAATGCTTAAGTTAGAAAGCCCATTTAAAACGTGATAGTTAAGAGTAATATTAGTTTCATTTAGCAGAAAAGGCTGGGTTATTTTGCCTTTTTTAAAAAAAGTAAAAAATCACATTTATTTATTTATATTATTATATATTAAATAAATATATAAATATTTAATATATAATTATATAAATATTTAANCAAAAGCCAAACAACAACAGAACACAAAAAAAGCCCCAACAAAACCCCCAACTTTTTTTCCAGGAATGGATAAAGGAACTTTAAAGAGGAGGAGTGATAGGTACAAGAAACAGCAGGAATATCTATTGATTGTTCTCAAAACACAAAACCCAAGTGTTTTCCAGAGCTCAGCAATGTTGCCACTGTCTCAGTGTATACAAGTGCTTGTTAAAACTTTAAAGTTTGGACCAAATAATTTAAAAAATGACAAAAAAGAGGTACTAAAATGGAGTCCATAGGAATGGGGGGGGTAGGGGGAAGACTCCTAAACAAGAAAATCATCATCTCACCTCCTCCTCAAACTGTGGGTGGAAAATACTGCATGACCTCAGAGCTGAGGAAAGGATTAGGGGATAGTTCAAAAAAGGAAAGAAACAAAAAGACAGGAGAAAAAGAAGAAAATTAACACCATGACTAACTGCAGCTAGTGACCACAAAATGCACAACAGAAGAAACCAAAAGCCTGGTCAGAGCTGCCTGTAGATTCCTTAAGCTGCAATGAATTACCCACTGTAGAGGACATACCCACTTCTATAGTCAACAAGTTAGTTCTTCCTCCAGATGCTACTTTCATGTAAAATTTTAAAACAATGCTCAAAACTACCAAGAGAAATTGTCTAAGGAACCTGTGTTGTGAAGCCAGCTCAAAGCTTAGCACACCCACTGCACAAGGCTGCATGAAGACAGACTTCAAGCATCTCTGAAAAATCCAAATACAGAATTAACTTGAAAATAGAGCAACCCACTTTACAGGTAAAAAAAAAAAAAACAACCAACAAAAAAAAAACACACACAAAAAAAACCAACACAAAACCAAACCAACAAAAAAACCCCAACAAGAAATCAGTCCCATTTCTCTCTCAAACACATCACCAACTACACCACAAACCCCTTTTCCTGAGGTCCAGAATTGAGGATAACAAGAGGATAATGTTCAGCCAGCTAAAAACAGTATTACTGTCACCTTCTGCCTCTAAATCACTATTGCTAGCCCTGTTGAATGACATTTTGCCCCAGCACTTTGTCTGCAGCCAGTGGAGAGCTCTGGCTGGGATTTACAGCATTTCTTGACCAGCATGCACATTTCTGCACTGATTCATATTTTTATATTACTTGGACACACTCAGATTTACTCCATGCAAGGGCTCACTGCCAAGAATCTACACACAATAAGGAAATACTGTTGCATCCACCTAAATGCATCCCTCATGTGGAGCTGAGCCAGGACTTTGGCAGCCAGGCTGCAAGCTCTCCAGAAAGCAGCCCACCCAGGTTTTATGACTTGACAGAATTAGCCAGTATTAGACATGGATTAGGCCACACAATATATACATTTTCCTTTTTGGTTCACACATTCTTCATTCTGACACCATCCAGGACATTGACAGGCTCTCTACACACTGAGAATACCCAGAAACAAGGAAAAAAAACTTCTCATAATGATTACTTCAACTGGAGTAAAGGTACCTGGGAGGATTTGAGCAGGAAGATGAGTCTTCTGTCTCTAGTTATCCCTCCCATCTGCTGTACCAGACTGTATGCATTAGATTCATGCTTGGGGGGAAAAACAAAACAAAATAATCACTGAGGTAACATCTTCATACAAATCCAGGCAGACTATGGCTGCTAGACCTCTTGCTGCAGTTGCAGAAGCCACAAAAATATACAGTAGAGATGCAGCCTCTGACTAGTTTCAACAAATAGGAACATTTGGTGAGCACATGGCAGAGCCCAGGCATTGCATTTGCCTGTTTGACTGTTGGGCCAAACCAAAAGATTTAACTAAGTAGTCCTGGCTCTTGAGTTTTATCCTCAAGCTGACTTTTTCTACCAAGCTACTCTGAAAAATCTGCTTTAAAAAAACAAAAGCTCTCCATTTTCCAACATCTGAAACCTAACAGATACTTTTAAGTCACAAAGAAAGATTTTTAGGCCACTGAAAAGAACAGTAATGCAGCAATAAATGAAATTGTTAGCACACACAACATCATTCAGAGAAATTAGGCTGTTTCACTATGTATTTAAATCACAGCAGACAGGAGCAGCAAAAGTATCTTCAGTGGCCATCCAGACATGCTGGGTTCTCTCCCCCTAACACTACCTACCAAAAATGGTAAAAACTTTTATCTTGCTACAGAAATCCTCATGAGGAAACACCTCTCCATCAACACAGGGTAGTGTTAGCCCTGGAAGGACTTCAGTCCCACTGCAGTGACCCCACATGATGAAAAGTCCCAGGGCTACAGGGTCCTGCTTGGGACTCTGAAAGGCAACCTTTTGATGAATGTAGCAGTGATGTAGCAGTGCTCAGGATATTTAACAACTCTAGGCCACTTATTAGGGGGAGAAATTCAGCTCCCAAGAGGCCTCACAATATTCATAGATATTAGGGGTTGGAATGGACCTAGAAGATCATCTAGTCCAACCCCCCTGCCTGAGCAGGGGCACCTAGACCAAGTCACCCAGGAACAGATCCAGGTGGGTCTGGAATGTCTCCAGAGCAGGAGACTCCACAACCTCCCTGGGCAGCCCCTTCACTGAGAAAAAGTTCTTCCTTGGCCCAACACCTATTTTTCACTTGAGTGTGTTTGTTGAGGTTGCTCCATGTGCTTTCCTACAGCTCTGCTGCCTGGCTCCAACAATTCATTCATGCACACGCTCGCTGCTCACCCCCCACTCCCCTTGGACAGGATCTGTTCATTCAGCTATTCCAGGGGAAAAAAAAAAAAAAAGAAATACAAATAAATTCAAGTGTTGTTCGCCTCGGGGCATTCTAAAGATTTACAGACTTTGTGGGTCAGGTTTCAAGTTGTTTTAGCAAACAATTTCCAACCATTGACATTGACCTGAAGACTGGGGTTGATTTGAGATGGAGAACAGGGATCAAGAGTAGAGATGTTTCAGAAGAAAACAGCACACACTCTTCTCTCCTCTTGAGCTACTAGAGGGCCATCACCCTGAAATGGTGAAGGGGGTTTTGGGGGAGAGAGACCCCTTTGTTGACATGGATGAACTTGGTGGTGGCCTGCAGAAGGGAAGAGGTGGACTGACTGCCCTCCCACATCTTGAGGCAGAAAACCAGACTCGGCAGCCTGGGATATTTAATAGCTGGGGGAAGAATGCTTTGGTTTGGAGGAACAGCTCTTGGCTTGCTTAAGTTATAATATGGAACAGAACCCAGTAAAACAATTTTAACCCAGCTATTTCTAGCTTTGGCAAACACAGCTCTACCTTAGAGAGGCTGTTTCTAAGTTGTGGTGGTTTACTGTTCAAGGTTTTATTCTGGTCTCAGCAGGCACCACCTGCCCAGCTGAGGTGCTGAGTACAGGGTGAGTTACCCAGGAGTTTCACCAGCACCAGTTGTTACAAGCAGAGCTAGGACTCCATAGATGCATTCATAGATTCATAGATATTAGGGGTTGGAAGGGAGCTAGAAGATCATCTAGTCCAACCCCCCTGCCTGAGCAGGATCACCTAGACCAAGTCACCCAGGAACAGATCCAGGTGGGTCTGGAATGTCTCCAGAGCAGGAGACTCCACAACCTCCCTGGGCAGCCCCTTCCAGAGCTGTTCCATAAGCAACAGATGCAAGAGCCCAGCACCACTCACCAGTGCTGGGTTCTGGATAAGGGACACCTGAGAAGAGCTTGAGTTTTGCACACACACAAAATACCACTGCTCTTTTCACAACAGTGGATGTCCTTGGCAGCCAGATCTCCCACAGAGACAAACCATCTCCAACTCAAGTAACTGATACTGAGACAAGCAGCATTATCTCCCCTCCAAGCTCACCACAGCACACAAAACACAACAGGCTGAGGACTACACCTGAAGAGGTTTTTGCATTGTTGGCTGCAGACCTGCCTAGCCTGCATTACCATAAGCTACACCTCAACATCAATCTGAATTAAAAAACAAAGTCTTTCATTAACTAACACCAGATATCAGATGCTTCTTTTTTTTTTTGTTGCTGTTATTACTCTTAATCAAGTAGTTAGGTTTTGAGGGTTTGGCTGGGTTGTGGTTTTTTTGTATAGAGTAAGAAGTAAGATAAAGATGTTTGAGCTCCTATCAGCCATTGGTTGCTGTACAAGATGGAGACTCCAGCTGGGGACAGGCAGAAGAGGACCTGACCAGGACACATTTTTCTCTCACCAAAAGCTTCAAGAACAGATGGGGTAAAAAAATGTTGATATTCTGAGGTGTTTTTTCTTTCCCTTCTAAGATCTACCAAACACATCTGCTCATTCCTAGTACAAAAAGCCCTCAGCTTCAAGGTTTTAGCTCCAGTCTTCTGAAGTCAGTGTTTTGTTTTGTTTCTTAAACCTCAGAATCCCAAACACTCTGTATTTCATACAGAAATATATTAACACAGATTGCATTAGCAAAGGGAAATGGTAATAGTTTACAAAGATGTTTTTTGCTTGTTCTTTGTTACATATATAGTAGCTAGTGTTTGTATGCTTTCATCATCTTCTAATATTAGGGAGAAGCTGGCACACAAAATCTTACCAAAACATAACAACTTCTAGTTCATAAATATTTGGAAATCTGCCTCATCTTCAAAAACAACTGCTTACTCATTAGGACTCACCAAGTTTCACTCTCAGTCCTGTGTATAACACTGCACTTCACCAAGACTCACAAAACCTTGGAGCACGTCTCATTACTCTAAAAATATCTTTTCTCAGCCTAAAACAAACAGAAACTGTCAGCCTTGGCTTTTTTAAACCATCTGGATTTAAAAAGTAGAGAAACACAACAGACCATCTGAAAGACAAACCTCCTTGCATAGGGAAATAAATATTTCCCTTTTCTTGAAGGAAGCATGATGGAATTCTCAGCATCCTGTTTATCCATACCTCCTTTTTTTTTAAGTTATTTGATTTACATACAATTAAACATTTATCCAGGTGGCAAGTTGAAAAGCTGCTTGAAAATGAGAACAGCTGCCAGGTATCAGAAACAAAGTACATACAGCCACATAAATTAGATGGGAAAGGCATGAGCTGAACATGGGTCTTTTGCACCACACAGACAGTGCACACTTTGCACTCACATCACTAGTGCACCCATGTGCTACTGGCAGGTAGAGAGGAAACCTTTTGTAGCAATGGTACAACCAGCCAGTATCAAATAAAAATCAGCACTAATTAAAACACATCCCCCAACCCTTAAATTAGCATTTTCAGAGATGCTGTATCCTTCTATGAAAGGCTATAAATATACACACATACCTTCATGAAACTGGGTAAAGTGAGTTTTTCCAATTTCAAGAACTCAAGGGAAGAAATGTGTCATCAAGAGAGCAATGCTTTAATTGCCTAACCTCACAACTAGCTCTTACACCATTGACACTTGGGAAAACCCAGTGCTTTAATCACACTCATGGATGGCACTTCCAAAACTGACACTTCTGGAAGTTATTTATGATAGTGAGGCCCTCAGGATAGAATGCTGCCTTGATTTACAAACAGGTAGCTATCAGGATAGAATGTTCATTGTTTTATAAACTGGCAGCTGTGCAGACTCTGGCTACTTTATGTCCTTGCTTGGTGTATATATTTTCCTTTAAAAAAAAAGAACTACCCCTGAACAAGACAGAACTCATTGTTGGCAAAGAACAGCCTCCTAATAAGCCAGATCATATCAGTTCTGTGGTGAACTCCCTGAGACACGTCAGAGCCTTGAGCCAAAGGTGAAAAGTAACTGCAAGGAAGACTGTGCCCTTCTCCAACACACCCCAGCCCAGGATCACCACATGGCAACTGTGCCCTCTGATGAGCTCCCGGAACTGATGATAGCAATAAAGCCCTGTTCTTGGGGATATAGCAAATATGCATATCAGACTTTATGAATATGGATGTTTTAGTGTTGTAAATACCTGCTCGCTTAACACCTTGGCATGCACCTTAGGAGGAGCAATCCCCTAAAGAGTTTAGTTAACTGCTTAATAACAGTTGTTGGTGTGGAGGTCTCTGCCTGCTCGAGAACAGTTGGTGTGGAGGTCTCGGTGTGCAGTTCTCTCCCTGCTCAGTAACAGTTGTTGTGGAGTTCTGTGCGTTTCAATAAACTTCACTACGGAGCTCTCGGGTCAACATTCTCAATAGATTGTAACCACTAGATGTCAACGTTTTACAGAGGAAACAAAGAAACCTGGGATCAGGTCTTGACAAGCTTACAAAGATGGGGTAAACAGTAGCAAACATCCTTTTTTCAGTATTTACTTGTTTGAAAGTTACTGGGCTGGCATGTCTGGCAACAGAAGCTTCATCTCATGTGAATGGGTGCAAAGACCTGAGCTTAAAGATGTTAAAATATAAATACATATGTTCATGTAATCCAGCACCTTAAAGCTCCTCTTTACAAAGCACAGTGACTCTTAAGCCAGCTCAACATTTCTAACATTGCTCAAACCTTTCTCTAACATTTATAACCATCCACAGCAGCAGCCTTGCTCACCCAGCCACACTCTGCCCTGACTGTTCTCCCACGGACACCCTCAGGTACCCCTGTGAGCCACCCCTGTCCCCACACCTGAGCATCCAGTTGCCCAGCGTGGTCTCATAGCACAAGACACAGCAACGCAGATGCTCCCACCCAGCACTATGTGCACTCAGACACGCGTGTTTAAAGTTAGGAAAGCAGAAAATGACTGTAATTTCAGGTTGCTCTCTGCCCTGCACTCTTCTGAGAAAGAGCACCTTTAATTCAGCCTGTCTCAGAGCAAGTGCTGCAGAAGTCATTTGTAAGACGGCAAGAAATTAGAAGCCTTAATGACAGGAGGGCAGCCGCGCCAGCCTTTAATTTGGGTTTTGGGGAGGGGGATGCGGGCGATGCTGCGAAGATCTCTGGACAAGATTTCACGAAGCCTTCTAAAAATAGCAACCCGCAGCTGCTGACAAAGAAACTAAAGTTTGAGAGCCGCGTCCCTGGAGCTCCAGCCCGACGACGGAGGCAGCCCCGCCTCAGGTCCGTGTGCGGGGAGCAGCGAGACCCCAGCCCGGGCGGGTGAACGGGGCTGCGGGCGGAGCGGGCATCCCCCCGGGGAGGGGTCCGGGGGCACCAAGGGGGTGCCCCCCAAAAGCACCGTGAGCCGCCTTACCTCTACCCACCGCTGAGCTTCGGCGAACGCTGCCCGGCAGTCGCACTCTGCGTCATCTCTCCCCTCCATGGTCGGCGGCGGGCGAGCGAGCGAGCGAGCGAGCGAGGGGTGGGGAGGGCGGCGGCGAGCGGCCGGTCCCGCAGCGAGATGGGGTGCGGAGAGCAGCCCCTGGCATTCGGCTGCCTCCTTTAAACGCTCCCCGCGTCGTCTCCTCCCCCTCCGCTTCCTCCCCGCGGAGCTCCCCCTCCCGGGAGCTCGCTGGCGCTCGGCGACCGCAAGAATTTGGAAGAGTCGGCGGCTGGGAAGCGAGGCGGCCCTTCCCCGCTCCCCCGGGGGCAGCCGGCCGGCCGGGAGGGGCTGCACCCCCGCGGCGGAGACTCCTCGCTCCCGCCGGGACACGGCGCCCCTCGTCCTCCCGCCCAACGGGGGCCGCCCCCAGCGCCTCCCGCATCGACGCATACCACGAATAGCTGGGGACAATCGCACCTTTCAGGGCCGGCCACCTCCGCCCCGGCCCCCGCCACCTGCTGCCCCCCGCCCCGCAGACTCTCCCCTGCAGGACGCCGCCTTCCTCCCTGTCTGCGGCGGGACAACGGGAGCCCAGGCCCGGGCCGAGTCCCGCACTGCCGGGTGTTCGGCAGCGCTGTGATGCGGAGGGGGAAACTGCTCCGCACTCTTCTGCAGCGTTGTCCCGTTTGGAAACGAAGTTCGGAGCCTCTTCCACTGCGCTTGAAGACACGAGGCATCCCACACGTTGTTTTCAACTCTTTTCACAGAAAATGAGGGAACGCAGAGATGCCAAAGGCAGAGCTGGAGCTGCACAGATTCATAGAATCACAGAGTGTTTAGGGTTGGAAGGGACCTCCAAAGGGCATCTAGTCCAGCCCCCCTGCAGGGAGCAGGGACACCCTCAACTAGCCCAGGCTGCTCAGAGCCTTGGCCAACCTCCCCTGCAATAGCTCCAGGGATGGGGCCTCAACCACCTCCCTGGGGAGCCTGTGCCACTGAGCCACCACCCTCAAGGGAAAGAACTTCTTCCTGAGATCCAGTCTAAATCTAGTCGACCTCTTCTCCTAAGTTAAAAATGCCAGGATGAGGGGCAATGGCTGCAAGTTGCACCAAGGGAAATTTAGGTTGGATATCAGGAAAAATGTCTTTCCAGAGAGGGTGGTTAGGCATTGGAATGGGCCGCCCAGGGAGGTGGTGGAGTCCCCATCCCTGGAAGTGTTTAAAAACTGTGTGGCTGTGGTGCTGGGGGACATGGTTTAGGGACCCTGGCAGTGCAGGGTGAATGGTTGGACTTGATGATCTTAAAGGTCTCTTCCAGCCAAATGATTCTATGATAAATCTCCTCTAATTTAAACCCATTACCCCTCATCCTTACACTCCAGGCCCTTGGAAACAGCCCCTCTGCAGCCTTCCTGGAGCCCCTTCAGGCACTGGAAGGTGCTCTAAGATTTCCCCAGAGCCTTCTCTTCTCCAGGCTGAACAACCCCAGCTCCTTCAGCCTGTCCCCACAGCAGAGCTGTTTCAGCCTCTGAGCATCTCTGTGGCCTCCTCTGGCCCTGCTCCATCAGCTCCATGTCTCTCCTATGTTGAGGGCTCCAGAACTGGATGCAGTGCTCCAGGTGAGGTCTGAGCAGAGCAGAGTAGGGGGGTAGAATTCCCTCCATGCTTCCCTCTATGCTCTCAGCACCATTTCAATCAATTCTGTTTTTTCACCTTCTGGTGAAGGGTTTGGCAAACATACTCTGTGGGGAGTGACTGAGAGCTGGGGATGTTCAGTCTGGGGCAGAGGAGGCTGAAGGGAGATCTTATTACTGTCTACAAATATCTGAAAGGAGATTGCAGTGAGAATGGGGTTGGTCTCTTCACACATTGACAGGACATTGGGAAATGGCCTCGAGTTGCACCAGGGCAGGGTTAGGTTGAATATCAGGAAAAACTTCTTTACTGAGGAGGCAGCTACAGCTCCTGTGTCCTGCAAACACTGGGAGAGTTGGGATTGTGCCACGGGGCAGCAGAAGCTTCTTCCACACTGACCTGGGCACGGGAGATGGAGATGGGAGGGAACAGAACACAGGAAAACCCTCACTTCCAGTGGAGAAGCAGACATGTGGGAAGCAGCAGTTGATTCAATATCAGAGAAAAGAGATATTTTATGAAATATTAATCAACTACCCTATGTTTTTATTCTTTTTTAAAGTACTTTGTTTCATTTTAACGTAGTATTTAAGATGCTAATTTTCTAGTTGGAGTTTTAATATTTTTATTTCCATATCTTCTCTAAGCAAAAGTGAGTTGCTAAACATATCTTTTGCTTATATGGCTCATGGCAGAAAATAAGTAATTTTTTAAGGACTACTGAGAAAAAATAACTTAAAATTCGTACTGCACACAAATTAGCTTCTCCCGAGGTGTTTACTTGGGAGCACATCTTAGTTCTCCTCTGCAAACAACCTTCTTAGAACAGGAAAAAAAAAAGATTTTTGGAGATCTGGTAAATGTACCAAGAAAATATTAGCCACCAGTTTCTGCAAGAGGTGGATGTGAAGTGTTGCCACTGGCAGCACCCTGGCACAACCCTGGCACAGTGACTGCTGATGGCACAAGACAGCTGGAAGTTCATGATGTTTTGGTTGAAACATGGCTAAGGCATCACAGAAAGTACATCACTTTGGATAGGATGTGAAACAAAAAAGTGTCTTATGTGTTCTTTTGCTGTTGCTTACTTAGATGAGAGAACAATATCTAACTTCTGGACCAAAGATGAGCCAGGAGTGTATCCTAAAGTAACCCTGGTTAATTATAATGCTAAAACACACACCCCTGGGCAGGCTAATTAGGGAACCTCCCCAAACTGTTTTAATCATTAGATAGCAAACCTGTTGCAGGATGGCTAGGGAAATCTGACAAACCAATCAAGAGCCTCCAAGTGCTTTTGTAAACAGTGGGTGACTCTGCAAATTCTCTTGTTAAATGCCTGGCACCCAGGACTGCAGAACTAAACAAGACAAGTAGCTCGATGATGCCTGGATGGGCTTTGTGCCCACCAGGTGAAGAACCCTTA
>VYZU01072021.1:43849-73367 GCA_013401355.1 Ceyx cyanopectus
AAATAAAATAAAATTATATTAAACAGATTTCAGAAGAGGTTAAGTTTAAAAAAAGAACTTCAAGTTTTCACTTATTTCTGGTTGCTTTATTTCATTTAATAGCAAATCCAACTGCTTTTCTTACAAATCAAGTGTTTAATGTTTTAAATAAGTAATTCAAGTAATCAAGTGATTTGATTAAGTCTTTGTTTTCATAAACTGGTCCTTATTTTCATCACAACAGCTTTCAAATCAGTTATTTACCAAGTAAAAAAAAATCCAACATGAAAATTTCTACCTCAAAATGCATCATAAATCAACTGTCACAGGTAATATATTTATGTAAGCCTGAACAACAAAAATAGTTTCATATTCCTTTATGCTCACAAGGTCAGCAGACTCCTGCATCAGAAAAAGTTTACATATACCAGGTACGACTGCTAATTGTTGGTGTCAAGAATAGCAAACAATACTGAGCTATTTGGCACAAAGAAACCCTTTCAAAGTGTGTGCTCCTAGGGATAACTCAAGCAACAGTTCAGATCATTTTGTTTTCATAGAGAGTTCTATGAGTATAAGATACAGTAATATTTTCTACCAAGTGTCCTGGTTGGTTGAGAACAGAACACATTCTGTTCAGTGATTTCACTTTTCAGCTCAGCTCTGCTAACTCACTGCACTGTCTGAAGTCAGCAGCCTGTTTTCCCAGGCAGTGTCTGTTTCTAGCAGTGATCACACTCCATGGTTAAGAGTCAGTCCCAAGGACTGGAATGCAGACCAAGGCCACTGCTGGAGCTTGTGTATCACACTGGGGGTGCAGAAAGGGAAAGGCTGCACCTGCAGGGAGAATTGGACAGGACAGGTGACCCCAAACTGACCAACGAGGGATCCCAGCCCATAGACATATCCAGTGTAGAAAGCTCTGGGATCTGGAGGGTCCCTTAGTGGTGGTGTTGTTGCATTCTTCTCTTGGGGGGCTCTCCCCCTCAGAGCACCAAGGAGGACTCTGTCCATTCTGCCTTCAGTCCTGGGCTGTGTTCCCGAACCTGGTGCCAGAATCCAGCTCCTGCACACAGCTGAGTGCCCGTGGCCCAGCCCTGCTCCCCCAAGAGGTGGCAAGGCCCTGGCAGGGCTGCACAAGTTAGGAAATCCTCTTTTCCCACGGAGCTTGAGCTAATAAGCACCGATTGGACAGATAAAGCATCGTCTGCTTGGGCATGGCAAAGCCAAAAGCATCATGTGGCCTGCAGGGCTCACCAGGCCCTGGTCAGGACCCTGCTGGGCTGTACAGGTCACACAAGTGTTTGCAGCCCATTCCTTGTGTCTGACTTACAGAGCTTCTGTGAATGCCAAACATATTCCTGCATCTCGTAGCTCCCTGTGCTCCTCAGCATGGTCACCAGTGTGCCACAGCATGGCACACAGCATGGCACACAACCCCTCTTACACTGTACACTAGTGAGGTGAGACTATTTCTGTGCTGCAGTCTAGCAAGGGACTGTGCAGTAAGCAGATACAGTTCAGCATAAAAACTGTTGCATTGCTTTTCCTTTGTCATCTTCAACTTCTGAGAACCTTTCCAAAAGCAATGTTTGCCAAAAGGTACCTAATAAAGCAAAAATTAACATGGGAACAAAACAGAAGGAAATTGTCCTTACCCTAAAGGACAACTCATTTGAAGACTGTGTAAAATAATGTTGAAAATAATTATTGTATTGCTGAAATACTAAGAATTCTGTCTTACAAGTTTCTACTTAAGATTTAAGATGTATTTTCCAGTGTCACCATGAAAAAGCCTCTTCATCAGTCCTCACACTCAACTGAAGCACCAGTTCTGACATGGTATTGCAAAAAAACTGCACAAAACCAGAGCCCCTCCATTTCTTACCTAAACCCAGCACCATTCTCTGAACACTGAAAAGTGCCCATGGTATCAATATTTCCTTAAAGCAGACAACTGATGTAGCCAAGAACTGCATTTCCTCCTCCTCCTCTTTCCTTACCTTCCTCCCTACACTAAAAACATCTTCATGAATCCTCCAATTCACCTTTAGCATCAAATATGCAACATCCCAACTAAACTGTGACCACCTTTTTTTCATGTTTTCTGGTGTCAGCAGGTAGACAATGCAGATCTTAGGTTACTAAAGCTCTTGATTTTTATTTAAAAGCAAGTTTCAGGGCTTTACTAATGAACATGGCACCATAAAACAAGTCTTAATGATACCACATTTTGCTGGGGTGAAAAAGTGCTCAAAAATAAAGGCTCATTACAATTTTCTTTCCCTTCACTTTTCCAAGCAGCTCACTTAAACAGACTCGTGTTGTTAGTGAACTCTCCAAGTGACATGTTTTAGACAGACAATCTGACTTTTTATTTAGAGTGCAAAAGATGTTCTTAATTGATAAGACAGACTCCCAGGCCTCTTTCTTTTCTATACAGAAGGAAAACTCTGCCAGATTGCTTCTGGCATAACCCCATTTGTTTTTCCTGCAATGACCATTGATAAAGAATGAAAGCTCCCTCTGGGACACTGAGGGTTCAGTTTCCTTTGGTCTTTATTGGAAGCAAACCTGAATTATTTCACTTCAAAGCAATAAATAAGGAATATTTGCCTGGAATGTCAAAAACATGCACATTAACCAAAGCCAGCCTTCAGAAGAATCTTAAAGCATGATTGCTTGGTAAAAAAAACCTAGAACAAACAAACAAAAAACCCTAAAAAAGCACAGCCCAAAGCCAAACCCCCAAATAACTAAGTTGTTACTAATTCAAATGTAGAAATTGGTTAACAGTACCTTAAGATTCAGTGGGTGGGATGTCACAGGGGAAGGGTATCACATAGCATTCAGTAATGCCACCTGAGAAACTTGCAATAGAGGTTCCTAAAGGGGTAAAAAAAGATGGTCTTAACTTAAAATATCCTTCTGTTCTTGTTACACAGAACTTCATTATCATAATCTACTTTTCTATCATTTATTTCAGTTAGGTGGGATTCTTCACACTGCTGTATTCACCCATGTGTGCCCTCCATTTGAACTAACATTAGTTACTAGTGTGGCTTTTCTGGGGTAAAATTCCATGTTGTCTTCCCACAAAAATAGCAAACATTGGTTCAACAAAAGCTTTCTGGCAGTTAATTAACATTATTAGGCTTGAGAAACAAAAGTAGGCTTTATTTAAAATGTAAAGATAATTTTTAAATGTTAGTGCTCACCCACAGCAAGAAGAAACAGTCCTTTTCTGTATTTTTCTTCCACATATTTATTTCTAAATAATGCATTGAAAAAAAATGCCTTTATCTTTTATCTGATTTGCCTGCAAAAGTTGTCAAAATATCCTTGTATCATTATAATTAAAAAGATGGAAGCAGCCTTTTTCTTTTTACCTGTTAACATGCCACATACTCTGCTCAAAACATTACCTGTGAATGATATAAATGATAACCCTGCTCTGAAGCAGCTCATCATAATTATGATGAAAATACACAGACAGAAATACCCAAAACTTTTAAGAGGATGGTGATGTGTGAAATAAAACTATACAAGCCATGAAGGTTATAAAGCAGGTGTGTTTATTGTGGCACCAGGTGCAGGGGGCTCACTCCTCCTGACTCTGGTGTTAAGTGAACAAGGATTTGTGGCACTAAATGATATTCAAAAGAGTTCAACACAGATTCATTCTAGTTCCAAGAACAGGGACAGATTGTTCTAATCAGTTCCAGGAACTCCTGATCAGAGTTTTCCTCCCAGTGGTGCCTGTGCATTGCCATCTGGTGGTGGTGGGCAGGGGTCTTCTGGAGGAAGGGCACAGTCTTCCTCACAGAGTACTTTCCACTGGCCTTCTCAGTCTGGCAAGGGAATGCCTGTGGCCATCCTGAAAAGTGTCTGTTAGAACCAATACCAATACCCCCCTTTTCTTGGGAGTTCTGAGAAATCAATCTGCCCCTGTTGTCCTGGGTCTTTCCTTTCCCTCGCTGTCCTAACAGAGCTTTTGGGCCTGTGTGGGGATTCCTTTGTGAGCAAACTTCACACTCCTGTGTTACCTGCCTGAAAGCAGCATATCAGTTCTGAGCAACTCTATATTGACTCAGATACTTACTTAATGCCACAGCCCCAGGGTGTTTTTCTCTGCTCTGCCATAACCACAGCCCATAATAAGATTAATAGTACTAGTATTTTGCCTTATAAAGTATTTGCCCATTTACCTTTTCCCATATATCCACTTAAATCCTCAATGAACTTTTGGCCTACCTTTGAATACTCCAATACTGCAGATACTGTGTGAGATACCAGCACCCTGACCTTCTGGTCTAGGGGGAATTTGCATCTCTTAAATGTGAGTTACAGCTGCAGCCACTGCTCTTAAACAGCTGGGCCATCCTCTAGTTACCTCATCAAGTTGTTTAGAAAAGTATGGCACTGCCCTGCAATACAGGCCCAAATTCTGGGCTAGGATTCACGGTGCTATTCCTTGTTTTTTGGGGGAAAATAGCCAAAAAGGTTTATTAACATATGGTAATCCTAGAGCAGGAGCCCTTACCAAATGCTTAGATGCTTTTGTGGCTCCCCCATTTCAGGTGAGCTCTGTTTTTTGTGTTCTTAAATCTCCATGGCAATACTGCCATTTAAGTTGTGTTCTCCTCCCACAGTTTGGATTTTCCCATTCAAAGGCAAAGAACAGCTGAGTCTCCAGGCTCAGATCCAGTGGGGCAAACAAGCCAATCCAGATACTAATGTTGTCAATGTGTATGGTTTTGCCACTATTTGCTATAGATCCTCAGTCACCTCATGAACAGCCCTCAGATCCTGCACTATCCTGAACCAGTGGATCTGCTGGGGTAGATTCCCCAGGTCCCCATCAGTCCTTATCTACCATGGCAATAGTTGCCTGGGGGTTTCTCTGTAATTGGGGCACTAATTTTTTCAGTGTCCTTCCCTTTTGCAATATGCACATGGACTCTGTCCTAAAGCATCTGAAACCCCTCACACCTTCTGGGGCCCTTTCCCTCTAGCTCTGAACCCTCATCTTCTTGCACTTTCTTCCTCTCCCAAGGCTGCTGTGGTTGTACCTTGAACAACTTTTATCTGCCTCTTCCCTATTTCTAAACTTTCCACAGGCTTCCTCCAACAACTTTCCAAGGTCCCTCATATCTGGCCCCTTTTAGTTTTTTACACTTCTGATAACAGAAGCTGACTGCCCTCAGGAGAGATTAGCTGGTTTCTGCCTCCCATCCTCAGCAGCTGGATCCAAAGCTGTATTTTAACATTTCAAACCTGCTCCAAAGTTTGTTGGCCCTGCTTTACAACATATAAAGTTGAATAATTCATAGACTTAGGGACCTCATTTTCCAGCCCCAATTTCACCCAATTCCTAGATCTGATCAGTAATTGATAATTGGCAAAGACTTTCAGATCCCAGTGGGGGGCATTCAAAGGAAAATGTTCACCTAGTTCCCTCCAGTGTTCCTGCTGTCCCTTGTGCTTGCACTGGTGTTTTTGCTGTTTTTAATACCAATTGCTTTGCAATTTCTGTCATCTCAGACAACATTAGATCCACATCTGCCCAATCTGGATCCTGGTTCTTAACAATCAATTCCAATCTTTTAGCCACCCTTGCAGGGTTGTCTCTATATCCTTTAACTACCTCCCAGCCCCTCCAGGCCCATTACTTCCCTCAGTGAGGAGCCTCCCCTCTCCTCATCCTTTGAAAGGGGGGGAGGGTAAAGGGCTTGGGGTGGGGGGACCAGGATGCCATTGGATCCTGGCCACCTCCTTTTGCTTTCCCAATTCTCTGTCTACCCTGTTACCTGGCTCTCATCCTCCCTGATTCACTCCTAAAGGAAAAGTAGCAGAGAGGGAGTTGTCTGTCCTTCCCAATACTAACACCAAAAATCACTGGAAACTAGCCCCAAACTTATGTCAGTACATTAACATACAGTCCAAAGGGCTATTCTTTAATTAGCTTTGTTCTGTGCTTGTTCAGAACCCATAAAAAAAACCAACCAAAAAACCACAAGCAAACTTCAATGGTACAAACACACTCAAAACAATAATCAACAAAACAGTAACCAGACACTAAATGAATTCAAAGGGATCTTGTGCCCCTCTATTGATTTCTAACCCCAAATTTAGCAGAAATCAAACTCCCTAGCATTCCAGCTGATCCTCAGATAGAAGAGGGGCTGGGGGTGGCTGGGCTTGACTCCTGATATACAACAGATAACAAAATACAATTTACTCAAGCAGTTAGTTCTTGTTTTGTTGCTTTTCTTCCCAGGAATCACCAGAAAGGCCACACTCACTTTGTTTGTCTCCAGCCATGCCCCTGGTGGGGTGATGGAACCACAGCTCAGAGCTCCACTCACTTCACACACAGACCACTCACTCCAGAGCCAGCTCAACACAACCACTCATGCCAGTAGTTTATACCAGAAGGATAGCTTGGAATTTTATCTTACCAATGTCTCTACCTATTCCCAGTATTTAACCCACAATTCTCACACGGTGAGGCAAAATGCTAGCAACACAATCAAGAATATTAACACATAGGTCAACCACCACTCCTCCCAGAACCCCAGGGGTGACTCCTCCCTTAGTCACCCTCTTTCCTTATTGAGCTCAAACCACTGCCACCAACCCAGGTGGTTGTGGAGTCTCCTGCTCTGGAGACACTCAAGACCCCCCTGGATCTGTTCCTGGGTGACTTGGTCTAGGTGATCCTGCTCAGGCAGGGGGGTTGGACTAGATGATCTTCTAGGTCCCTTCCAACCCCTAATATCTGTGAATCTGTGTAAACCCAGACAGGAGAACTCAAGTCCCCACAGACTTCCCAAAGTGCACTACACACCCAGGGGCAAGCCCTAATGCTCTTTACCTTGCATAGGGTGCCCCTCTACAACTTAAAAGCATCCCTCCCCACATACCTGGTCTGCTGCTGGTCCCTGGCTGCTGCTGCAGTGATTGAGTGAGGGAGGGAGCCAAAGACATCCCCCACAGCCCAGCAGAGAGGGTCCCACCTGGGTCACCAAACTGACATGTGGGATCAAACTTTACAACCCATGAAGGTTATAAAGCAGGAGTGTTTATTGCAGAGCCAGGTGCAGAGGGATCTCTCCTCCTAACTCGCACACCCAGTGAACAAGGATTTGTGGCACTAAATGATATTCAAAAGAGTTCAACAGTGATCCATTCTAGTTCCAAGAATAGGGCTGGGTTGTTCTAATCAGTTTCCAGGAACTCCTGATCAGAGTTTTCCTCCCAGTGGTGCCTGTGCTTTGCCATCTGGTGGTGGTGAGCAGGGGTCTTCTGGAGGAAGGGCACAGTCTTCCTAGTAGTTACTTTTCACTTCTGGCTTGGGATGCCAAGCTGTGCAGAGCTGGTACCATCCAGCATCTCAGGAGGCTCTTCTTTGCTAACAGTGAGGTCCTCTTTTGCTCAGACTGAGTTGTAGCTACAAGGACCAAGGTTACACCAGACGAGCTAAAGCTGACCAAGCTGCACAGTCCAAAAACTATCCCCCATCACTCAGTGGAAGGAGGAAAACCCTCCACACAAAATGCATGCGTGTGTATAAATCCCCCACGTTGCAGCACAACAGAAGAAGGACAAATGCAAAGTTTATTCCACATATGCTACAGTTAAGCAACATGTTAGGGAAGTATCAAAATCTGTACTATTAACATATGGCAAGAGTTTTATTGTTACAATACACAGCAAGAGATCAGACCCACTGGAAAAGGCTCTTAAGCAGCAGACAGTGCAATTGCATTGAATCTTAATTCTTCTGGGTCACGTTCCATGAATTTCTTGCAAACTTCTATTGCATCCTAGCAAAAAAAAAAAAGCAAAACAAAGACACTATAAATTGTACTATTAAAAACCACCACAACTGAAATATGAAGATATACTTTATGCAAACTGCTTAAAATAAATTTAAGTAGTGTGACCAGTCTACATAAATTGTATTTCTGATCTGAGTTACCACTATTCAAGCTGATTTACTGTGTTCACATGGACAGAGTTAAAAGAGAAGAAGTTTTATGCAGAACTTTAGCAACACTGATTTTTGTGACCAAATATTACTTTGTGGAACAGATGTGTTGCTTGTGTGACTTTCTTGATGTGTCTCTGAAATTTGCCTTTACTGATACTACTGGATTCAGAATTTTTTCCCTTTGTATCAAGATGAATCTGAACTGTGTGGGGTAAGTGAAATATTGTCAGTAATTCCTTCATCTAGCTTTTTAGAATGCAATCTGGACAACACATGTTATCAATAAAACAGAAAAAAAAAGCCATGTATAAGGGAAGGAAAGCTTAACAAATTTCTCCCCTGCCCAAACAAGCACAAATTGTATGCAAACTTTACTGACATTGGTCTATCCTACTAACCTACAAAAAGTTTTGTTTTTTAGTTACTCTGGTTTCTTCCTTTTGTAGAGCTAAGGCAGTCTGGATCCCACTGAATTCAGATCTATGCATTGCCTTCTCTTGGCTTCAACTTCACCTCATTCTGTGGGGATGACAGTTTATCCTCCCAATTCCATGTATTCCTCTCCAGTTTATTTCTCAACTAAACAGCTCCTGACACAAAGAGGCACCCAAAAGAAGCCATAAAACTGGAGTAGAATGGTTATTAGCAAGTGTCAGAAAGGAAATCAACTTTCATCCAGCATGGCACCTGTAAAACTATAACTAAACTGAAGAGAACAACAAAAAAACCCCAAATTTTCAACCTGATGACTTCATCTCATGTCCAGTGTGAAAGGAGTACATGGGAATCTCAGCACAGAAGCAGAACCAGTCTGATCTTTAATGGTCAACCCTTGTGACCTCTTGTTATCATGTCATCCTACCCTGTCACCCAGAGCCTCAACATCAGCATTCTGAAATACTCATTTTAAAGCTTCATAAACCCACCATCCCACTTTCTCTACTGCTCATCCAGCCATAAATATCACAAGACTTTTTAATAAATATTTTTTCAGATTTTCTGGAAATATGGCAAGAATTTTGTAGAACACCATTTAAGAAGGTTTTCTATTCCTACCTCTAAAAAAGAATCATCACTAGTTTCCCCATGGTTTATTGGGAATGGCTTCCGTCCATCTGTTGAAACACAAAACAAGACTGAATGACACATTGATGCAATTAGGAAAGCTTCATTTTTCCAGTTAAAACTCCTAAACTAACTATTTACTGGTCTGTTACAAAAAAAAAAAAATAAAAAATCAAAACAATAAAATACTTTTGAATATTTTACTTGAAAACTTTAAGGTGAGGAGTTGTGATTTTTTTAGTGCTGGTGTAACTTCAGATTCTTTTAGTGCTGGTTGAAATACTTCAGTTTTTCAAATGGAGAAGCACAAGTTCAATTACACTTAATGGTTTTAACCAGCCAGCTTTACATTTGTGATCTTTGACAGCTGAGATCAGGGACTCCATGGGAGTACAAAATACCTTTTCTAATATCTGTGTATCTGAAATGTTACCCTCATTTAAAATAATTAATCAAACAAACTCAATAACTTCAAGCATTAAGTACTTTGACAGCATTTAAAGGTTGCTATAATTCATTATTTTTTCTCCCATTTGTTCTATCAACCCAGAAACACAGAGTGGTAGCAAAGGTTCCATTGAAAACAAATTGAACCCAAAGGTTCCATTGAAGTTGACAATACTTCCAAACTACATTTGCCATAACTAAAAAACATATCTGATGTTAGGAAGCTTTTGGATTTACATTAAAAATAGGTTGTTGAGTTGTTCATGAGTGGAACAACCATCATTGAAGATACAATAATGCAAAACCCCCAGAACATGGCAGGGCAATGGAAGTGAATGCCCTGTACTGTTGCAAGCTTAGTCTGATTAAAATTTAATATTGTGGGGATTGTTTTGGTTTATTTATTTTTTTTTACAAACAACTTGGCAGAACAGCATTTTAATTTCATGTGCCTATAAATAACATGTTTCCTATGGCAAAAACATCAGAAGCATTTAACATCCATATGTTTCTTTAGTGTTTTCTGCCTGCCAAAGCCCACATGCTGGCCACAGTGACTGGAGCCAGTGAAGCAATTGAAAAACCTCCCATTTTCCTGCTTTCAAGTATTTTTTGCTTTCTTTCACTGGTAGAGAGGGAAGTTATTTTAAGAACAAAGGAAATCTAAATATTGGCACTGCACTATAAAGTGGAGCTAAATGCCTCGTTTTTGTTTGGTTTTTTTTCTTAAATGTAAGAAAATAAGTATTTTATCTCACATTGTTTTTATGGAATATAGTTAAATAAGGTAATCACAGTCTGTAGGGTGCTTTTAAAGCAGAGCATACTCATGCACAATGAAAAGGTAGCATGGAAATAGCACACTACTGCAAGAAGAGTGAGCCATCCATCATGCCTTGAAATCAAGAGTCATAAAATATTGATATTGCAATGTCCAGCAGCTGCTTCACTCTTTGATCTAGTTCAGTGACAGACACAGCAGCAGAGAAATCCAGAGATGTGCTCCTCTTGGTTGTGATTCAGCACTGACAACATCCCTTAGATCACTTAATATTAACATCAGCACTTCTTCTATACTGCTTATGCCCCAGATTATGATTAGTTACCACCTGTTAAGGGCATTGCTTAATTACATCTTGATTTTCAGAAGATGATGTTCTCAACGTAAAATACTGCAAAAACTATGACTTGCAGTTTAAAAATCCTGATCTTGCTAGTTTTCTGAAGTGCCTGCAGCAAAACCTGGTTGCCCAGCAACATGTTTAAGACTGGAGTCATTAGAGAATATCTGAGCAAAACTTGGTGCAATACAATCTGAAGAGGGAAAAAAAGAGCTGTAATTAAAAAAACCAGAGATTGCTTTTACAGTTAACTGTCTGGTGACCAGGAAAAGGTAGCAGAAAAAATAACCAGCCTCTAATAAATGAGTTGCAGAATATTAGTATCTGATAGGACATCATTTCCAATTGGATCATGCCATTTACTAATTTAGCTACCACTGCTAATGGGGAATACACTTCATTTATTATTTCCACAAGCAATTCAGAGACATAGCAGCACTTTTCTCTCTGAAACTTCTGTGTGTTCATCAATTCCTTATTGCTTCCTGGCCTCATAAATCATAAAGGAAGTTTAGAGGCATCTAATCTTTTGTACCATCTTCTCTTCATCTGAGGGAGTTGAGGGAAGGAGAATCCAAAGAACCCCAAAGTTTGACATCCCCCCCACCCAATGATGCAGCTGAGAAGAACCTAAGCCCTCCATTACACCCAGGGATCTCTCTCAAGCTTTGGTAGTTAACACAACCACTTGCATTTGTTGGGAGCAAACAGCAAGAGCAGAGGAAATATGTTCTTACCCAGTTCATAGAGGTGGCCACCTACATTAACTAAGGCAATAAAGTGAAGATCTACTTTTTCATCTATACTCGGTGCCTGCAAAACAAAATAAAAGAAGAAGAAATTGTGTTCACAAAGACTCCTTCCACCACACCATTAATGAGACCACGTCAGCAGATAATGCAAAACACTTGGCCAAGAGAAATCACCAGTGAGAAGCACATTCTGGAGCTATACAGAATGGCAGAAGGCAGCACACAACACTTGGGAATAGAAAACTTTCTGCAATGCACAGAGCAGTAAGAATCCCTTCAGTAAAGTATCTGGAAGTATTTCCAATTATAGCTCTGCATAAAAGCTTTATTTTTCATTACTGAATTAGAAGCAGTAGCAGTGCAAATGCATTAACATTAAAAATCCATGTTCTTGTAAATAGCAACTCCTTCACAAACCCATCTCCCATAACAAACAATGCAGGGTTGAACTCTGAATCTGTAGTATTTTAAATAAAAAGTATTTACTAGGCTATTTTTTTTGCCCCTCATAAGCCATGTGTAGGACAGTCAACCTATTCCCTCCTCACAGGCAGATCAGAGAACCAGGTTACACATCTTAAATGAGGAGGGAGGAAAATAACCAGAGGTGCCTGGACTGAAATGTCAATGTGGCATCATAGGCATCACAGCAGGGAAGTACTGAAGAGCAGGGAAAGCATCAAGTGACATGACACAAAAAATGGTAAAGATCTCTCTAGCCCAGTCCTCTGTTGCCAACTGCAAAAATCAAGTTTTTCAGAAGACCACAGGGCATGCACAGCATGGTGTTCTGCCAGCACATGTTCTCAGCATCCACTCAGCAGTGCTTTTGAACTTCTGAGCCAAAAGGTGCATCCCCACTGTTGTGTTCAACAGCAACTGATGTCCTTTATTTCCTCATCAATCTCTGCAACAGAGCCTCAATCCACAATTTAACATGATAACTGTTGGAAGGAGTAGGGAAAAGGTACCTCAGTTATTCTTAAATTATCACAAACCTAAGTTCTGTGAAAATATATTCTGTGCAATTTTTTTTTCCATCTTGTAATTACTGTTAGCCTTTTGTGAAGTTCTTGAAGCATACAAAAAAAAATAAATCTAAGAATTTGCCATAAACAGACTGGAGTGTAAAATGAGTTGTAGGACCTTACAGTTGCATCATGTTTGCAAGACTGGGTTAAAGTTTTTTCTTATGACTGTCAGGAAGAAGGAGACTTGAAAAGATGATCTACATTGAAGAAATGCAGTGAGCAACCACAACAATAAAGGAGAGGACAAGAAGTCACCATAGTCCTTCCATCCATGGAGAATGCCAAGGACACAGCACTCCAGAGGAACCAACAGCTCACAGAAATTCCATGTAGCAAGCTCAAAAAATCAAAGAGGAAAAACAAATGAAAAACCACACAACCTCCCCTCACTTGAGATTCATCTCCATGACCAGTGAAAGGCATCAAATACTCTGTTTCATCTCTGTTTCAGAGAGCCTAAAATAGAGAATGAACATTCCTGCCACTGAGGATGAGGCAGCTGTCACAGAGAGGATGTTTCCACCAGAACTTCAAGGAGTTTTTTTCCCCTATGGCATAAGAGAATTGCTTCTGAGAATTTCAGACAGAAGGCCAAACAGAGCCAGGGCTTAAAAAAACCAAGTGAAACAGCAGCCTTGAGAGTTTGGTCACCTCATTTGGAAACTTCCAAGGGCCACAGGTTTCTGGAACCTCCTGAAAACCTCAGAGGCCAGCAGCTGATGATGGCACCTTGCTGCTGTTGCCACCAATCTAGCAACTTTTTCTGGCCATCTGAACTGTGGCTATAACAGCACCTAAATCCCTCTGCAGATCCTTGGCTGTTCACTCACCAATTAAACTTACCAACTGGGAAGCCTGGGCTTCAGGAATGTCAGGGCTAGCGTGAAGACCACTGCCAGTTAGTCTCACTTGAGGCAAGAAATGGCTCAGCACTTAAAAGCCTGCATCTGACCATATTTCCTTAGCTCAAGTTGATTTTAACTGGAAGAACTCCAAATATCAGTATTTTGGAAGCCTTGGAGGTGCTCACAATTTGATTTTGATCACATTTAGAGCAAGATAGAATGGCCCCTTTGGCCATTTTGAGGGCTGTGTTCTTTGCTAGCTCCTAATAAGCACCTTTTCCATAGACACACTCTTGCATGTTTGGGATGCTGAGCCCACATACTGCTGGAAGATGGATTGGGAAGCCATCAAAAAACAGAACAAAACCAACCAAAAAACCCAAACCATGATTAACTTTTCTTAGGCTTTACTTGGAGACAAACTCCCATAGAATCCTGTTGAGTTTTTGTGCATGTCTAATCTAAATAATGTGCTTTCATTTTGCTATTGCCACAACCCCTGAAAAGTGGTGTGGTTTTCAGTTTTTAATTCCCTAACCATAGAGAGGGCCTGAAAGGGCTGGGACATTATTAAAGTGTCTAGAACATGTTTTAATGTAGACAGTATCCTACCCTTGGGACTTCTTTTCACCTAATTTGGGGAATGGTAAACTCACTACAAAGTAGATCCATTACCCTTCTTGAAAAATCAGTATTTTTTGACAGACAATTATTTGCATAATCCTAAACACAAAGAAACAACAGGGTCTGAATAGTCAAGATGACCTAAAACTATATAATAAAAATCCACTGCTTCTGCCTTAGGCAAACAAGTCACTGGATTACAGCTTCCCAGGGTGGTGAATTTGATTCAAAATCTCCTCACTCCAAAAAAAGGCATCCATTGCACAAGTGTGCACGTGTGCACAGCCACAGGAGAAGTGTGGCCATGCCAACTTCTGCTTCACTGGGAAGCTTTAGAAATTCCAGCACTTGAAACAGCCCATTTGAAATGTCAAAAGAATGGAAAAGTCTTTTGTGGCCTCCTTGAAATGCTGCACCTTTGGCCAAATGTTCAGCTTCTGACAAAGCCTTGTGTGAATGTTTAAAAGAATGTTGCTTTAATAAGTCCCTCTGTGTGTTCATCTAGAGGTAGGATTCTCAGAACAAGTTTCTCATCATTACTCAAGTCCTTGTCAAAGACCAGATAAACTCAACATCAGTCAAGTGCTGGGGTGACCTGTTCCTTTAGATTTGTTATTTTAGTTATTAATTTATAAGCCCACTCAGTGTGTAAAAGGAAACTGCAGATTTGAATCCACAGGTGCAAACCACAAGGAAGGAAAAAGACCTACAAATCTAAATAAAATCAGTATCTAATGAGGATTTGCAACTAACCTATGGGATTCAGGACTCACTTTCCAAGTCTTCTGAAGAGCTGCAGCACACAGTGAAGAAAACCTCTGTTAATTTCCCATCCAGAAAAGACAGAAAGAGGACAAGCAGCAGGATTTTTGGTAGCTTACAGAAGCTTATGTTATGGTTTCAACCTTAGTATATGAAATAAGTTTTGGTAGTACAGGTTACTGCACATCCATTTCTCTCTTCAAAGAAAAATAAAGTGACTTGAAACTCATTTGATGAGGAACAATGAAAAAGTTTAGAGCACAAAGTGATGTTTCTGAGATGATCTTCTCAGATGTAATTTGGTTTCAAGACACTGAGGTAATGCTCAGGGACAATACAGCTCATCTTCATGAATAGCCAGTCTCATAAAAAAAAAATGTCAGCTAAGTTGCCATGCCCCCTCATTTTGGATATACATTAAAAGCACTTAAATGACTGAGTCCACATTTTTCAGGATTTGACTGCCTTCCCTGCTAACCTGAGCATTCCAATTCCTTAATAAACAACTGCTGAGGGAAGTCAATTTTAATTTACTTGTCTCAGGTCAACATCCATGAGTTCATGTTATCAAAACAGCACTTGCACATTTCTTCCTCTCTATTTCACTGGCAGATTTTCCATCAGTAATTTTAAAAATGGAATTTCCCAAAGCTTTTCCTATACAAATGATAACCCTTCCTGCTCCCTCCTGTTGTACTGCAAAATCCCCTGATTTTACTTGTCACCACTGCATGCTGCCCTCTCCTCATCAACTACACCAATCTTCTTTCTTGTTCTTGCTCTAAGCTTCAGAAACTCAGTAGAACATCCCTGTTGCCTAATATATCAGCTGGGCTAATAAAGTATATTTCATTACTTACACACTTTATCTTCTTAATGCACTTAGGCTATTATCCCCTTTTAGAAGTCAGGATTAAAATCTTTTGACCTTTAAATGTTGCTTACTTAGAACAAAACAGTTGATCAAATTGGATGTGCAGCTGGTTTCTTTTCCTCATTACTGCAATTCTGGGACAAACACACAATTGGGAAAAAAATATTTCTCTCATGGACATACTGAACAGGTCCTCACCACATCCATGTTCAAGATTTATTTATTACTACATTATAAAAAAAGATTCAGTGCTACATAACAGATTTCAGGTAACTTCTTTCAGCTAATTTTTATTATTTCCTTATACCTTATCTTGAGATTAAGGAGTGAAGCAAGAAGTCTCACACACCACTTGAATAGAATGCTTTGCATGACAGCTAGTGATAGGGAGAGGAAAAAATGCAGCTTAAAGTGACATCAAGAGTCTGTCCAGTTCTAGAAGAAGAGTGGTAAAGACTGATAAGAAAAAAAAGGAAATTTTGCAGAACCTTGAGAAATAAAAAGTTTCAGATGCATCCAACTGAAAGACCATGACAAAAGCACCTGAAGTCTAACAGAAGAAAAAAACCTGAAAGGTTTCACTTTACAATTTCACTCACCTAAAACATCAAAGAAAAACATATTAAAAAAAGAAGTTTACACAACAGAACACTGAAGCATGGAACATGCTTGGGCAGATGCACTGTGTGGGCCTGTGAAAGGCATTTGAATCCTGGTTAAAGTAGTGCAATTAAACTGAAGCCCACTGGAATGAGGATAGCAAGTTTCAGCAAGATTATTTCTGTCTGAGTCTCACTGAACTGTGACACCTCTGCTCATGCTCAGTACACTGCAGTGATTTTGCAGTGTTTGAAATGCTCTGGAGATTCACAGTGGAATATACACAGTTTAATTTAGATGAAGGTATCCCTTGGCCAGATTAATGAAAGATCTCTGTAAGGAAAGTGTTGAGGGATTGTCTTGAGTGCTGACACAAGAAAGAAGTTCCTTTGCTAAGCAATGCCCTAGATATTTCTTTACCAAGCTGTTATGTCAGAGAAGGTGTCTCAAGTTTACTACTCTACACTCCCAACTATGAGAGCTGGAATACCAAGTGCCAGGTGAGGTAAATTCCAAGTTGCAGGACAGTAATATCTGATTTTGAATGGGAGGATGTCAAGCAAGAAAGTGATATTCATAGGTGGGCTCTATCAGTGATGAGAGTATCTGGAAACAGAATGTTTCTACAGACACAAATCTCCCTTAAGCAAGAAGGATTATACAGCAGTATCCTGCTCTCAATAGCTACTTCTTGTTTGGGGTTTTTTCTATGTTTAAAGAACAGGAACATTATTCTGAAACAGTCAGTAAATAGGAGAAAAAGAGTTTTCCAACTTGGAAAGTATGGGGGTAAAAAAAATTAAATAATTAGATTAGCTTGAAATATAAAGGGCAGCAAATGATGCTAAGGCAACCAGAGACACTAAACTAAAGGAAGAGATGAGCTGGAAAAGTAAGGGATCACTACAAGGATTGAGGAAAAGTCAACCTTAGTAATGAATTATTTGCTTCATCTTCAGCACTGTGTTTTGCAGTGGTAGCCAGAAGTGTGTTGGGAACACAGCAGTGTGCTGGCTACAGCCAAGCAGGGCTCACACAGCACCAAAGCCATGTCTCCAACATTCCCCCCTCACCAGCAGGCTGGGGNTACTGTTGTTCCCTCCACACATCTCCCAGTTCGCAACAGCAAGTTACCCAACACCTCCCTGCCACACAAGCAGCATTTGATGAGGAACAATGAAAAAGTTTAGAGCACAAAGTGATGTTTCTGAGATGATCTTCTCAGATGTAATTTGGTTTCAAGACACTGAGGTAATGCTCAGGGACAATACAGCTCATCTTCATGAATAGCCAGTCTCATAAAAAAAAAATGTCAGCTAAGTTGCCATGCCCCCTCATTTTGGATATACATTAAAAGCACTTAAATGACTGAGTCCACATTTTTCAGGATTTGACTGCCTTCCCTGCTAACCTGAGCATTCCAATTCCTTAATAAACAACTGCTGAGGGAAGTCAATTTTAATTTACTTGTCTCAGGTCAACATCCATGAGTTCATGTTATCAAAACAGCACTTGCACATTTCTTCCTCTCTATTTCACTGGCAGATTTTCCATCAGTAATTTTAAAAATGGAATTTCCCAAAGCTTTTCCTATACAAATGATAACCCTTCCTGCTCCCTCCTGTTGTACTGCAAAATCCCCTGATTTTACTTGTCACCACTGCATGCTGCCCTCTCCTCATCAACTACACCAATCTTCTTTCTTGTTCTTGCTCTAAGCTTCAGAAACTCAGTAGAACATCCCTGTTGCCTAATATATCAGCTGGGCTAATAAAGTATATTTCATTACTTACACACTTTATCTTCTTAATGCACTTAGGCTATTATCCCCTTTTAGAAGTCAGGATTAAAATCTTTTGACCTTTAAATGTTGCTTACTTAGAACAAAACAGTTGATCAAATTGGATGTGCAGCTGGTTTCTTTTCCTCATTACTGCAATTCTGGGACAAACACACAATTGGGAAAAAAATATTTCTCTCATGGACATACTGAACAGGTCCTCACCACATCCATGTTCAAGATTTATTTATTACTACATTATAAAAAAAGATTCAGTGCTACATAACAGATTTCAGGTAACTTCTTTCAGCTAATTTTTATTATTTCCTTATACCTTATCTTGAGATTAAGGAGTGAAGCAAGAAGTCTCACACACCACTTGAATAGAATGCTTTGCATGACAGCTAGTGATAGGGAGAGGAAAAAATGCAGCTTAAAGTGACATCAAGAGTCTGTCCAGTTCTAGAAGAAGAGTGGTAAAGNACATTAAACCAGATGAGGTAACTTTCATGGAATGAGGATAGCAAGTTTCAGCAAGATTATTTCTGTCTGAGTCTCACTGAACTGTGACACCTCTGCTCATGCTCAGTACACTGCAGTGATTTTGCAGTGTTTGAAATGCTCTGGAGATTCACAGTGGAATATACACAGTTTAATTTAGATGAAGGTATCCCTTGGCCAGATTAATGAAAGATCTCTGTAAGGAAAGTGTTGAGGGATTGTCTTGAGTGCTGACACAAGAAAGAAGTTCCTTTGCTAAGCAATGCCCTAGATATTTCTTTACCAAGCTGTTATGTCAGAGAAGGTGTCTCAAGTTTACTACTCTACACTCCCAACTATGAGAGCTGGAATACCAAGTGCCAGGTGAGGTAAATTCCAAGTTGCAGGACAGTAATATCTGATTTTGAATGGGAGGATGTCAAGCAAGAAAGTGATATTCATAGGTGGGCTCTATCAGTGATGAGAGTATCTGGAAACAGAATGTTTCTACAGACACAAATCTCCCTTAAGCAAGAAGGATTATACAGCAGTATCCTGCTCTCAATAGCTACTTCTTGTTTGGGGTTTTTTCTATGTTTAAAGAACAGGAACATTATTCTGAAACAGTCAGTAAATAGGAGAAAAAGAGTTTTCCAACTTGGAAAGTATGGGGGTAAAAAAAATTAAATAATTAGATTAGCTTGAAATATAAAGGGCAGCAAATGATGCTAAGGCAACCAGAGACACTAAACTAAAGGAAGAGATGAGCTGGAAAAGTAAGGGATCACTACAAGGATTGAGGAAAAGTCAACCTTAGTAATGAATTATTTGCTTCATCTTCAGCACTGTGTTTTGCAGTGGTAGCCAGAAGTGTGTTGGGAACACAGCAGTGTGCTGGCTACAGCCAAGCAGGGCTCACACAGCACCAAAGCCATGTCTCCAACATTCCCCCCTCACCAGCAGGCTGGGGTGGGCAGAAATCTTAGGAGAGGACATATCCATATCCAGGACAGCTGACCCAAACTGACCACAGGGATCCTTTCTACTCTATGATGTCTTCTCAGTAGTAAGAGAAAGGAAGAAGATGGGGCACCATCCATGATGATGACTTCTGTCTTCTGGAGCAAACACTACACACACTGAAGCCCTACTCCCTGGGAAGTGGCAGGACAATGTCTGCTGATGGGAAATAGAGGAGAAATATTTTGTTTTCCTTTGCTTCCATGCATGGCCTTTGCTTTTGCTTTATTAAGCTGCCTTTGTCTTGATCCATCAATTTTCTTCCACCTTACTTTCTCCTCCCTGCACTGGGAGGGGAGTGCTTGAGTGGCTTGGTGGGCACCCCACATCCAGCCAAGATCAACTCACCACAAAGTCAAGGAAAGTTTGCAAGGGAAGGTGGTTTTACCTAAGGAGCATAAATAGTCTCCCATCAGTAAGACTTTCACTCTTAAACTGTATTTTCAGCACAATTACAAGATGTTTCCTCCAACCCCTTTAAGTGCACAGATTTCTTAATAAAAGAATAGTAGAACATTTTCATGCAATGCTGAGACTAATTCAGCCTCTCTGTACATCCAGCACAATGATCAGAGCTATACTAATAATACTTTTTGATGGGCATTGACAGGACAAAACTTGAAGGACAAGATAAGATTTGTTACCAAGCCAGAGACAAATTTAATGCCAAAATGCTGTCTGTTTACTTTGTGTTTTAAAAACTTTCATATTTATATAATTTTAAAATAATTCATATTTTAAAAATTTTCTTGTAATGACAAGAACATTTTCATTACCCATATCAGACTATATTGTATTCAGTGATAAATCTTTGCATATAGGACTTCAAATTTTAACCTGTCAACCTGAAGACAGGATCTCAAGAGTTAATGAATAATATTTTTTAATTATTTTAGTTGCAAGCTTCTGTTTTCCAGTTGTACTGAAGGCCACTTCATTTTAGAATGAATTTTTTGAATAAAGTTTTTTACACTTTGAAAGCAAATGTTCACTTCTAATGGATTAGGAGTTGCTTTTAGTTTTTCTTCTGAAGCAAAGAGAACTCTCAGTGGTGGTTTTCTGGTACAATCACAACAGGTGATGCTGTAATGTCTATCCTTGGATAAATCATGGTTAACTTTTAACACAGCTTATGGGGTTGAAGTAAACTCAAGGTCAATTAATGTTTTTGTTCTAGGCAGGCACACTCAAGCTGGAGTTTTCCCTCAGTGAATCTTTTGTTAACAAGCATATATAGGTCAAATTCACAAAAGATCCCAGTTTCAAAATTAAAAAGTGTGACACAGAATTTTCCAAGTTTTCCTCAAGAAACCAACACATCCCGAGGTAAAATGTCAGAGGAATGCCAATGGCATCAATATTAAATGAGGCATGAGCTGGGGAGAACTTAACTCTGCTCAACTCCACACCTCTTCAAATCCCAAGGTATTTATCTCAAATCAAGAATGTTCCACAGTTATGAAGAGTACAAGAGAGGTAGATACTTAATAATAATTATTATTCACATAGTGAGTCTGGGAAAAGTTCTCATTTTGAGCTACTTATCAGGATAAAAATGTAAAAGCTGTAAATAAATGGAAGCATTGGGACACTAATTTTTAATAGCAATAAAGCATTAAGAAGGATTTCTGCATCTGGAAAGAGAGATCTATATGAAAAAGGAAATTAATTGGACCATGGTCAGAATAGTTATTTCACCTTAATAAAACAATCCATATACTTCAAATAAGACTTTCTAGTAACACAGGGGAAAAGTGGTCATTACCAAAGAATGGTAAAAACAAAATCACCATCCAGTTTTGCATTTAAGACCATTTATTTCCATGTATAAAGGGGTTTTTTTGTGTGGGTACTAGAAGCATGATCACTTCAAAGCAGGATGAAATAGCACTAAACCACTTTTTTTTTCAGTTTAGTGTTTCTGATGGTGGTCATAGGACAGTTTAGAAATCTTGGCCATTCTGTGCATGTAATTTTTTCTACATTTTCAAGATATATTTGGTTCCCTGGGAGTGAAGAAGGAAAAAAAAAGTTTGTGGTTCTGATGACAAGCTTTTCCTATTAGGATGTCTTCACCTTCAACTAGAATGTGTATCTACAAACTGGATAAAGAAACAGATGTCAAGTGAGAAAGTAAGCCAGCCCCTTGGGATTAGAGGAAACATTTCATCTTTACTGAAACACCCAAGGCCCATTAAGCAAGACTTACAAAGAGAGAAAAGGAGCCTAGGTTTAGAATATGAGAACATAAGCCAGGTCTCAAACACAGAAGAAATAACATCATGTGACAAAGAATTAGAAGCCCCTCTGTTTAGCACATCCAAATGAAAGATCATGAAGATGAGGTGAAAAGAAGAGGCTAGATGTGGAGCCTNAGCTGGAGTTTTCCCTCAGTGAATCTTTTGTTAACAAGCATATATAGGTCAAATTCACAAAAGATCCCAGTTTCAAAATTAAAAAGTGTGACACAGAATTTTCCAAGTTTTCCTCAAGAAACCAACACATCCCGAGGTAAAATGTCAGAGGAATGCCAATGGCATCAATATTAAATGAGGCATGAGCTGGGGAGAACTTAACTCTGCTCAACTCCACACCTCTTCAAATCCCAAGGTATTTATCTCAAATCAAGAATGTTCCACAGTTATGAAGAGTACAAGAGAGGTAGATACTTAATAATAATTATTATTCACATAGTGAGTCTGGGAAAAGTTCTCATTTTGAGCTACTTATCAGGATAAAAATGTAAAAGCTGTAAATAAATGGAAGCATTGGGACACTAATTTTTAATAGCAATAAAGCATTAAGAAGGATTTCTGCATCTGGAAAGAGAGATCTATATGAAAAAGGAAATTAATTGGACCATGGTCAGAATAGTTATTTCACCTTAATAAAACAATCCATATACTTCAAATAAGACTTTCTAGTAACACAGGGGAAAAGTGGTCATTACCAAAGAATGGTAAAAACAAAATCACCATCCAGTTTTGCATTTAAGACCATTTATTTCCATGTATAAAGGGGTTTTTTTGTGTGGGTACTAGAAGCATGATCACTTCAAAGCAGGATGAAATAGCACTAAACCACTTTTTTTTTCAGTTTAGTGTTTCTGATGGTGGTCATAGGACAGTTTAGAAATCTTGGCCATTCTGTGCATGTAATTTTTTCTACATTTTCAAGATATATTTGGTTCCCTGGGAGTGAAGAAGGAAAAAAAAAGTTTGTGGTTCTGATGACAAGCTTTTCCTATTAGGATGTCTTCACCTTCAACTAGAATGTGTATCTACAAACTGGATAAAGAAACAGATGTCAAGTGAGAAAGTAAGCCAGCCCCTTGGGATTAGAGGAAACATTTCATCTTTACTGAAACACCCAAGGCCCATTAAGCAAGACTTACAAAGAGAGAAAAGGAGCCTAGGTTTAGAATATGAGAACATAAGCCAGGTCTCAAACACAGAAGAAATAACATCATGTGACAAAGAATTAGAAGCCCCTCTGTTTAGCACATCCAAATGAAAGATCATGAAGATGAGGTGAAAAGAAGAGGCTAGATGTGGAGCCTATGGAGAAAAACAAAAAGCCACTTCATGATGGGCAAACTTCATCTATGCTTTGAAAATGAGTTGGCACGAGTGCAGAATCAAAACCACCCGGACAGCAAAGGACTGATGACAAAGGAGTGATGACTTTTTGCTGTCCAACATGGGGCAAAGAAAAAAATGAGAAGAAAAAAAAAACGAAAGAAAAAAAAAAGAGAATAAAAAAATCCTAAGAATGGTTGAGAACAGAGCCCAATAAAAACTGCTGCCTCGAGGACCGGAGTTACATGGCAAAAGGGCAGCCGTGCCGGGGTAAGGAGAGACTGAAGATGGACTACACTTACAACAGAATGAAGCCCAACAGATGGAAGGCGAATCAAGGGCCGCCACCGACGCAGACGGACTGACGGACTGGGAGCCTTGGCAGGACCTACATGATTACGTTTGGCCCAGGAGAGGGGTGCAGAGTGACACAAGGGTGAGGCCTTCGTTCTGCTGTGGCTAACCTGAGGCTGCGATGAGGATGGTGGTGAGGACAGCGAGGACGGTGACGACTACATAAACATTAAAAAAGAACATACTTAGCCCACTTCAACTCCAAGCAACATACCTACAAAGGCAACTGCAAAGATGACTGCTCTTGATTGTCTTGCCCTTTAACTGATCAAATCACACAGGTATTAATCAAGAAGGTGTTGGATTCCAATGAGAAGACAAAAAGAGCAACGAAAACAAGCAGAGGCGGCGGCCATATCTGAAGTTTATCAGCAGATAAACTAGAGGTTATTCACACCCAGTGAACTTTGCTATAGGAACACAAGTTAACTGGCTCGTTCAGGAGATGGATTGTTGAGAAGTGAGGAGGGAGGTGATTTAAGTGTCATCTCATGGAAGGAACAGCTGAGAACAGAGTGCTCAGTTTTGTCTATAGCTACTGTAAGCAATGGTTATCTGGTCCTTTGGCAAAGCCAGGTTGTGCTACTCCGGGGTTTAAAATGAATCAAGTCACTACTGTAACAGAACCCAGAGTTTCTTTACTGTTCCATGTCTACCATAAAAGGAAAGCAAAGGAAAAGGGCAGCTTACCGTGGTGAGGTATGCAACTTCCTAAGTTTTTCACCTATTCTTCTAAAATAGCAGGCCAGTGGCAGTATTGCCATTAACACTCAGGATCCCTTTAGTATCCGTGGAAGCAGTAGGACTATGTTAAACCATTCAAATTGTTACTATTAGAAGAAAGACCACAGAAGTATTAAAAATGACTCTCAGCTGCAACTGACAAAGTTACAGTAAATATATTAAGAGCAGAAAGGACCATTGTGATGATTTAGTTTTGATCTTCTGTCCCACACAGGCCACAGGACCAAGCACGTTTTGTTTGGATCATAACATACTCATGAAACAAAAAATTCAAGCTCAACAATTTTGTTACTACTGAAATATCAGTACAAATCAGAACAAATCAATGTTTCAATCAGTCCTGTCTATAACTACACAGACAGTAAGTTAACATATGTATACAGTTCACTACATATATTAGTAGTAAATGAACAGGAAACCTTTCAAGTCCTGTTTCATGATGATATAAACACAGAACAATGGATTACATTTAGTTCATCTAATTCATGATGTCAAACCAGGGGCTTATCATCCACCATTTCTTTCTCCTCTCAGCACACAGAAAAATGCCCAATGCCATTTTCAGTCTTTCAGAGAACCCTTCACTTCTGTTAGGGAATAAACTTTATCTTTTGTGCTAATTACCCAGTTTTTATACACCTTTATTTGAAGCTAACCTAAAGGGCAATCCAAACTGTCCTGTGTTGATGTCTGGTGCTTTACTATCTCTTGATCTTTTTACTCTGCCTGGAGGTTTTGGGGTGTATTTTTATGCTGGATTAGATGCTACTTACAGAAGTTGTTTTAACTGTACAGGTCTTGGAACAAATCCCTGCAGAGCCCCACAAGCAATGGACTGACTTATCAATGGTCCCCACTTATCTGCACTGAGACCTGCCAGCTGCTTGGAAATCACTAAAGTTATGCAAGTAGAATAGAAACTGCAGTTCCTTAAGGTATGCCCCACATTATGCATTCAGTGGAATGATTCTAGTAGACTTCAAAACTTCAGACAGCTTCTCTGTAAAACTGTTTTTCACTCTTTTTAATCAATGTGTAAATGCCAGTCCAAACAATCTACTTTCTTTGCATTATTTTTTAATTAATTAATCTTTTTTTCCCATTCTTTTTAAAAAAATATTTCTTTTTTCTTTTCCTATCAAGAATGGGACAATGAATTGTTTTTTTCTGTTCCCATGTTGCTGACCTTAAAGAACAAAGACAGGGATAGGAATTCTTCATGAAGAGAAAGCATCAAGTACAGTAGAAACTGTAGAGCTCAGAGATAAGCACAGAGTGTTATCTCATAACCTGTTGAGAGAAAAAAAAGTTTTCCATAGGTTTGTCACAGTTGGATTTTTTTTTCTCTACTAGCTTCTGATTTTTAAGCTTCTGATCCACCCCTAAATTTCAGCAGCTCCACATGAAATGACAAACCCAGAAAACCTCCATCCAAAAAAAGTAACTATATGAGGAGGAATTTAGCAATGACAATACTTCTGTGAGTCAGAGAAGCTTAGGAGTTTAATGCCTATTTTATTTTACCTGTACTACTGATGGGTAGGGGTTTTTTTCAAATTCTTCATTGAAACAGATTTAAAATGAGACATTTTACATTTATATAGTNTTGCCCTTTAACTGATCAAATCACACAGGTATTAATCAAGAAGGTGTTGGATTCCAATGAGAAGACAAAAAGAGCAACGAAAACAAGCAGAGGCGGCGGCCATATCTGAAGTTTATCAGCAGATAAACTAGAGGTTATTCACACCCAGTGAACTTTGCTATAGGAACACAAGTTAACTGGCTCGTTCAGGAGATGGATTGTTGAGAAGTGAGGAGGGAGGTGATTTAAGTGTCATCTCATGGAAGGAACAGCTGAGAACAGAGTGCTCAGTTTTGTCTATAGCTACTGTAAGCAATGGTTATCTGGTCCTTTGGCAAAGCCAGGTTGTGCTACTCCGGGGTTTAAAATGAATCAAGTCACTACTGTAACAGAACCCAGAGTTTCTTTACTGTTCCATGTCTACCATAAAAGGAAAGCAAAGGAAAAGGGCAGCTTACCGTGGTGAGGTATGCAACTTCCTAAGTTTTTCACCTATTCTTCTAAAATAGCAGGCCAGTGGCAGTATTGCCATTAACACTCAGGATCCCTTTAGTATCCGTGGAAGCAGTAGGACTATGTTAAACCATTCAAATTGTTACTATTAGAAGAAAGACCACAGAAGTATTAAAAATGACTCTCAGCTGCAACTGACAAAGTTACAGTAAATATATTAAGAGCAGAAAGGACCATTGTGATGATTTAGTTTTGATCTTCTGTCCCACACAGGCCACAGGACCAAGCACGTTTTGTTTGGATCATAACATACTCATGAAACAAAAAATTCAAGCTCAACAATTTTGTTACTACTGAAATATCAGTACAAATCAGAACAAATCAATGTTTCAATCAGTCCTGTCTATAACTACACAGACAGTAAGTTAACATATGTATACAGTTCACTACATATATTAGTAGTAAATGAACAGGAAACCTTTCAAGTCCTGTTTCATGATGATATAAACACAGAACAATGGATTACATTTAGTTCATCTAATTCATGATGTCAAACCAGGGGCTTATCATCCACCATTTCTTTCTCCTCTCAGCACACAGAAAAATGCCCAATGCCATTTTCAGTCTTTCAGAGAACCCTTCACTTCTGTTAGGGAATAAACTTTATCTTTTGTGCTAATTACCCAGTTTTTATACACCTTTATTTGAAGCTAACCTAAAGGGCAATCCAAACTGTCCTGTGTTGATGTCTGGTGCTTTACTATCTCTTGATCTTTTTACTCTGCCTGGAGGTTTTGGGGTGTATTTTTATGCTGGATTAGATGCTACTTACAGAAGTTGTTTTAACTGTACAGGTCTTGGAACAAATCCCTGCAGAGCCCCACAAGCAATGGACTGACTTATCAATGGTCCCCACTTATCTGCACTGAGACCTGCCAGCTGCTTGGAAATCACTAAAGTTATGCAAGTAGAATAGAAACTGCAGTTCCTTAAGGTATGCCCCACATTATGCATTCAGTGGAATGATTCTAGTAGACTTCAAAACTTCAGACAGCTTCTCTGTAAAACTGTTTTTCACTCTTTTTAATCAATGTGTAAATGCCAGTCCAAACAATCTACTTTCTTTGCATTATTTTTTAATTAATTAATCTTTTTTTCCCATTCTTTTTAAAAAAATATTTCTTTTTTCTTTTCCTATCAAGAATGGGACAATGAATTGTTTTTTTCTGTTCCCATGTTGCTGACCTTAAAGAACAAAGACAGGGATAGGAATTCTTCATGAAGAGAAAGCATCAAGTACAGTAGAAACTGTAGAGCTCAGAGATAAGCACAGAGTGTTATCTCATAACCTGTTGAGAGAAAAAAAAGTTTTCCATAGGTTTGTCACAGTTGGATTTTTTTTTCTCTACTAGCTTCTGATTTTTAAGCTTCTGATCCACCCCTAAATTTCAGCAGCTCCACATGAAATGACAAACCCAGAAAACCTCCATCCAAAAAAAGTAACTATATGAGGAGGAATTTAGCAATGACAATACTTCTGTGAGTCAGAGAAGCTTAGGAGTTTAATGCCGATTTTATTTTACCTGTACTACTGATGGGTAGGGTTTTTTTTCAAATTCTTCATTGAAACAGATTTAAAATGGGACATTTTACATTTATATAGTGCATCAGATGGCTTTAAAAACCATTTATTCTCAGCTTGCCTAAGAAAACTCCAAAAGATGACTGAAAAAACAATACTTCTAGAAGTCCTCTCAGTCCACAGACCTCCTTGTGGAGGAAGGAATGTGTCAGATTAGAACCTGCTGTGGGGCAGAAATTTAAGAGCTTTGCTGACTAGCTAGTTCATGATAAAAGGCAAGACACACTACATTATGTTTTACAACTTT
Source organism: Ceyx cyanopectus (assembly GCA_013401355.1). NCBI lineage: Eukaryota > Metazoa > Chordata > Aves > Coraciiformes > Alcedinidae > Ceyx > Ceyx cyanopectus. Next base: position 71,829 of record VYZU01072021.1, read on the forward strand.
GTAAGCAGCTGACAAGATCAAAACAGACTGGACTGTTAGTCTTCCTGGAATCTGCAATGGAGTAACTGTTTACTTAGAAATGGTTAAAGAAAATGAAAACAAAGAACTTGTTGAGAGTAGGAATTGACCTTGGCTTTGATGCATTCCATTGCCTGGAAGCTGTTACACTGTACACTTTCACTCTGAAAAAAAAACCCTTTTTAACACTCCCAGTGTAACTACTATTAAATAACTACTATTAAATCATTCCTAAGACTTTGAATAATACCAATTTTAAAATTTGTTTAAGAGTACAGGGATCAGCAAAGTATTTAAAGATGGCTTTTAGAAAGCCTTTTTTCCTTGTATTACCATTTTTATCATCCTTAATTATTGCACTTGTTTCTTTTCCAGCTAATAATGCTAAAATAATGACTGTATTAAAAAATGCCCCTTGTCTCAATGGAGAGACCAGAAAAAACTTTAAGTTCTCAAAACTGAATTTATAACTCAGAATGCAGTTTAAGGCAACTAATATTTTAATATTTCTAGGCCAGTATTTGCCCTCAATTTAAACTCTCCTCATTGACTTTTTATACCCTTTATTTCCTGTACTAGTGGGTCCCCTTTTGAGATCAACCAAGACAAACTTCCTCCCCAGTGAAAATATATTCTTTCATTTGTAAGACTGAAATTTTGAGAGACAATCTACAGCAATTCTGGAAAAGCAAAGTTAATACTGGATTATGTCTAATTATCAAGGCTCCAAAACCCCTACAATTCCATGCATTCCAATAAAAAGCACAAATAAAGCTGTGGCAAATGAAGTCTTTTTCAACTGAATATTAAAAAAAAAAAAAAAAGAAATAGAATACATGCCAAAATTAAGATAAAATCATGTTAAATACACATCTCTGGATAAAGGATCCAATGTCAGACATTTCATATTTAATTTAAAATGTGGGAGACAAATAATAACTTGAGACACTATTCAAACACAACTTATTAACAGCTAGAAACTGCAGAGAGGAGAGAATTAGGCTAACTTGACATGATTAAAAAGATCACAGGAACATATTTCTGTGCTGAAAATTGTAGCAGGCCAAATATCTGAAGTGGTAAAAAAGAAACCCTGAAATAGAATTTAATGTTATTGTCATAAACCCCAGTAAGCATATTAAGTTTATGGTTTGTAATGCAAAATACTACATTGTAAACACGTTAAAGGCTTCATGGAATACATCCAAAAAACACATTCAGGTAATTCTCATCTGCCCCAGTTGAAAACTCATTCCTATATATAGCTGCTCCTAAAGCCTAGAGCCAGGCTAAGATCTGAAGGAAACACCTATGAAGTGCATAAGGCAGCAAGAGCTGTGCTTTGCACACAACTCAAAGAGCAGGAGTTTGATAGTGCCAAGTAGCTCATGACTTGGCTCACACTCAAACCTCTCAGGTTCTAGACACAGGGAATCTCTCTGCTCATCTTGTCTGGTAAACCCAGTCCAGAAAAGTATCTGCAGCCCCTGTCTCATCCTGACAGGACAAAGCAGCATCTGG
>VYZU01072022.1:0-23167 GCA_013401355.1 Ceyx cyanopectus
AAATCCAAGCTCTTCTTCGAATGGTACATACAAGAACAAAAAAACTGCCACCTCCCATTACTAGCGTCTGTGAAATGCATCCCAATACAATAGCTTTTACCTGTAGTAAAACTAACTTTGATTGAGTTGAAAATTCTGTTTTGTGCCTCACAGCTGGAGAGATCAATCTTCTTGACAGTGATCTGAATGCTGAAACTAAAGTCAGGCACACCTGGACCCCTGGAGCGTTGATGTACTACGGGAGAGCAGAGCTGCAAGCATCTGACCACAGGTAAAGTCCTGTGCAAATAACTGGAGAAAGAGCTGCTAGGTTAGAATGTGTCATACTGAATTGCACCCTCAGAGGTGAGGGACTGAGACTGGTTATCACAGGAATGACACCCTTATTCTGTATTCAGTATTGGTTTGGTGGGGTTTTTTTTCCCCCTCATGATGGGTTTTATACCAGAGTAGCAAGTATCTATGGTCCTGTATTGATTTCTGCTACACTGTGGTCTCAGTAAGGGTAGGATAAGTGCCAGCAACAATTACAGAAAAATGAGGACTAACTGTTGCTTGGTTTTGGAAAGCTCATATACCAAAACATTCTGCTCTGATAGATTCCCACTCAGGTTAATGTGGGAGAGGAGGAGGCTACATAGCACAGTACATAGCATACATTTGTTTCCTACATAGCCACATTATGCACTTAGAATACCTTGTCCTTAGTTTTTGGAAGAAAACATCTTTATGTGACTTTGTCTAACAGAAAATAATATACTGCCTTTCCAATCTTTAGGTGTTTTGGGAGACAGCTGTGTGATAATGAGTGAAGTATCCTGGTCATTTTAGACTGCATGTTTGCTAGAAGTGCTACGTGCAATTGTTATTTGAATTCCCTTGTGATGTGTCCTCACAGTTACATTCAAGTAATGTAGGGCTGGTAAATGTAGTTAATGGTGCTCAAGGCATGATGTTCCTGCAAGAAAAAAGAAACAATGCACTGGACTCTCAACTTCTGCCTTGTACTGCCAGCCCAGTTTTTTTCATTGAGACCTGAACTAATTTGTTCCACTTCTCTTTCTGTGTAGAATGTGCATATTAATCACTTCCTTCTAAGGTATTGCAAGCTTAATTAAATAATAATAGTACATTAGTAAAATATTTGTCATGGCTTTAAAAATGATCATAGGATGTATAGAGTTTACATAAGACAGTCTTTGTCCTTCACACAACTAAGTTCTTACTTGTCCTACTATTTTTAATTGATTTTAATTTCATACAAGCATTTCCTATTGGGTGTGATTGATCTTAGTTTTAAGTAAACATTTCTCCTTTGTTTCCTGTAGGCCAGTGTTAGCTATTGTAGAAGTGGAAGTTCAGCAAGTTAATCAAGCTGCCCGTGAGAGTGTTTTCCAGGAAGTGTCCTCTTTCCAGGGACCACTGGATGCCACAGTAGTGGTGAATCTGCTGTCACCAACACCTGAAGAGAAACATGAATTTCCTGAGGACTTGCGTACAGAGCTTATGCAAATGTTTGAGGACTATGGGACTATTGTTCTGGTCAGGTGAGTCTGGGATCTGAAATGGTGTATCATCTTTAACAAAACAGACTAGAAATTCCCTTAATTAACTTTGTATTAGAAAGTAGTGTGCTGAATTCCTGTAATGGCATCTTGTAGTCTTCATTAGAAAGTGAATATAAGTGTTCTGAGTATATTTTGCCTCCTGTCAANAAACAGTGACTGAAAATCTTTCTTGTTACTGACAGCAATGCAATTCCTCTGGCATAACATCTGGAGCACTTTCTGTCATCATAATGCATTGCAAAAAAAAAAAAAGTCAAATTTGCATTGGTTTGTTTTCTCCCATCTCTTCTTTTGTGCATTATTTCTCCAATAGCTGTTTATTATTCAGGTTTGTAGTATATTTTGAAAATACAGTGTCTGTTTCTATGCTTAATCATGCATCAGGAGGAAAAAATACGAATATGACTGTCAGCCCAGATTGTACAGGTAATTGATTGGATGATATTCAGGTTAACCATTTTTGCAGGTGTCTTATTTTAGGGATCAGCTGTCTCTTGCACTCCCTGTCCTTTCTGTATTTTTTTTTTCCCTTGTTCCTAACTTGTAAATCCAAGCTCTTCTTCGAATGGTACATACAAGAACAAAAAAACTGCCACCTCCCATTACTAGCGTCTGTGAAATGCATCCCAATACAATAGCTTTTACCTGTAGTAAAACTAACTTTGATTGAGTTGAAAATTCTGTTTTGTGCCTCACAGCTGGAGAGATCAATCTTCTTGACAGTGATCTGAATGCTGAAACTAAAGTCAGGCACACCTGGACCCCTGGAGCGTTGATGTACTACGGGAGAGCAGAGCTGCAAGCATCTGACCACAGGTAAAGTCCTGTGCAAATAACTGGAGAAAGAGCTGCTAGGTTAGAATGTGTCATACTGAATTGCACCCTCAGAGGTGAGGGACTGAGACTGGTTATCACAGGAATGACACCCTTATTCTGTATTCAGTATTGGTTTGGTGGGGTTTTTTTTCCCCCTCATGATGGGTTTTATACCAGAGTAGCAAGTATCTATGGTCCTGTATTGATTTCTGCTACACTGTGGTCTCAGTAAGGGTAGGATAAGTGCCAGCAACAATTACAGAAAAATGAGGACTAACTGTTGCTTGGTTTTGGAAAGCTCATATACCAAAACATTCTGCTCTGATAGATTCCCACTCAGGTTAATGTGGGAGAGGAGGAGGCTACATAGCACAGTACATAGCATACATTTGTTTCCTACATAGCCACATTATGCACTTAGAATACCTTGTCCTTAGTTTTTGGAAGAAAACATCTTTATGTGACTTTGTCTAACAGAAAATAATATACTGCCTTTCCAATCTTTAGGTGTTTTGGGAGACAGCTGTGTGATAATGAGTGAAGTATCCTGGTCATTTTAGACTGCATGTTTGCTAGAAGTGCTACGTGCAATTGTTATTTGAATTCCCTTGTGATGTGTCCTCACAGTTACATTCAAGTAATGTAGGGCTGGTAAATGTAGTTAATGGTGCTCAAGGCATGATGTTCCTGCAAGAAAAAAGAAACAATGCACTGGACTCTCAACTTCTGCCTTGTACTGCCAGCCCAGTTTTTTTCATTGAGACCTGAACTAATTTGTTCCACTTCTCTTTCTGTGTAGAATGTGCATATTAATCACTTCCTTCTAAGGTATTGCAAGCTTAATTAAATAATAATAGTACATTAGTAAAATATTTGTCATGGCTTTAAAAATGATCATAGGATGTATAGAGTTTACATAAGACAGTCTTTGTCCTTCACACAACTAAGTTCTTACTTGTCCTACTATTTTTAATTGATTTTAATTTCATACAAGCATTTCCTATTGGGTGTGATTGATCTTAGTTTTAAGTAAACATTTCTCCTTTGTTTCCTGTAGGCCAGTGTTAGCTATTGTAGAAGTGGAAGTTCAGCAAGTTAATCAAGCTGCCCGTGAGAGTGTTTTCCAGGAAGTGTCCTCTTTCCAGGGACCACTGGATGCCACAGTAGTGGTGAATCTGCTGTCACCAACACCTGAAGAGAAACATGAATTTCCTGAGGACTTGCGTACAGAGCTTATGCAAATGTTTGAGGACTATGGGACTATTGTTCTGGTCAGGTGAGTCTGGGATCTGAAATGGTGTATCATCTTTAACAAAACAGACTAGAAATTCCCTTAATTAACTTTGTATTAGAAAGTAGTGTGCTGAATTCCTGTAATGGCATCTTGTAGTCTTCATTAGAAAGTGAATATAAGTGTTCTGAGTATATTTTGCCTCCTGTCAACCTGTAAAACAAATACTCTAACTGCTCTCTTGCATGAGTGGAAGACTGTATTCAGTAAAGCACCATAAAGCAGAGGCTTTGATGTGAATCATTACTTTATACTCAGGCCTTATTTCCATGCATTGCTTCTGTTGGCAGGTCCTTGAGGCCCTGCTTCACTTTCTTCAAGGTCTGCTCTCTTACAGCACTCTTCACACTTACTAGAATTTCCTGGCTGTCTCTCCTTTCTTTTGGGGTTCATCTTGCTTATTTTTTAATAGTATGGATTGTCACAGTTTGAGAAGGAGAGTGCCTAACTGGGATTCATATCACTTCCTCCTCCCCCAAAAATAGAGTTGTGAGGAACATAAAACCAAACACATAGCTTTACAACACTATCATACTTGCCTTTAAGGCTTTTCATTCAATGGTGAAGTAAAATGCACTTTTTTTTCTCCTCTGCCTTTTTTTATTAGGATCAGTGGAGGTCAGATGCTGGTGACATTTGCAGACAGCAAGTCAGCTCTTCGTGTTATGGACATAGATGGTCTCAAAGTAAGACTCTGTCAAACCCATAGTAATAATTTCTTAACAGATTTCTCAGAATTGGTTGCTTAGAATGAGGTAGTAGAATTTCTAGCTAAAACAAGTAGCATTATTTTGAAGAAAACAGTTCTCATAAAATCTTTAACTTTCACAGCTGCTGAGGCTTTTAATGCAGTATTTCAGTTTCAGGTGTGCAGGAGGTGATTTTTCCTGGAGCTCCTAAGCAGTGCTTAGTATCTGACCTCTGAAACCATGATGGAATACATGGACTCAGTCACTGGCACTTGAAACAGTTCCTCTGAGATTGTGTCAGTTAATACTGTTGCCAAAGCATTCTCACAATTGTGGTTTGGAGATTTTTTTGTTTCTTTTAAGTGCATCAAATAAGCTGCTTCTACCAAGCCAGAACAACATGATTCATTGGCCTCCGTGGCAAGCTCAGCATTAGCTTTCCCACCCCCTGCTTTTCCTTCCCACGCACGTAATCTCCAGTTCATCAGCCCCCACATTTATGCTGACAAATCTGCTTGTGGGGCTGTGCTATAAACTTAACATTGAAGTAATGGATTTAACCCTCATTCTTCTTATCTGTTTGGATATCTATTGATTTGGCTCGTTTCATTGATGTAATTTATAGCACAGATCAAGCACAATTCTATGTGCATAATGCACAAAGGTGCTGGGAACCTGATTCAGGAACTTTCCAAAGCGATTTTGCCTTGCTGAAGCTGATGCCTTGGATACATCTTGCCTCAAATGTCATGGAGCAACACATATAAGCAGCTGTGGTCTTAATCTCTCTAATAATACAATTTCCATGTACATCAACCATCACACTTGGGATTTTCTGAGCAGAGAGTCTTTTTTACAGATGGCAGAAAGTAGCGAATTCTTGTGTGTTTTAAAGCTGCTGACTCAAAATGGAACCTTCCTACTATTATTACTGCCATGGTACTGTTCTGAAGTTATTTGAGGTTTCACCTAATTATCAAGTATTTCCCAAATGCAGCAGCAGTGCTTTTGAGCTGTAGAGCAACTTTGCCTTCAAGAACATTGGTACAGGCTGAAAACTTGGTTATGGGGATATGAAGAATGCTTCCTTTTCACTGAGTTTCTGAAATGAAGGTTTAGTTGTATCAGTTTCTGAAGGAGTTATAAGTGCTGCAAGTTCTGGCAGCACTTGCTTGTTCTTTTCAGGTGTTCTCATTTTGTGAAGTAGCTTGGCAGAGGGGAAACAATTCTTTCTTTGTGTTAGGTCAAAGGCAGAACAGTGAAGATCCGGCCCAAGACCAAGGACTGGCTGAAGGGACTTCAGGAGGAAATTGCTCGAAAACGGGACAGTATTGTACCCATGTCTCCCACAGCAAATTCCTGTCTTCTGGAAGAAAATTTTGACTTCTCAAGTTTGGACTATGAGTCAGAAGGTGAGTATCAGGTTTCCAAGCTAAGTCATGAGAAATTGCTGACTTTGGTTGCATAGAGAAGGTACAGTATGAGTGTTAGTGGTCACTTAATTTGTAATGAAGCTACACTTCTTAAAAGATGATTGCAACTAAAGCCATGATCCTGCAGTACCTGGGCAGAGAACTGTTGCTCAGATCATCCTACTAAATTAGTAATAAACAAATTAGCAAGTCCAAGGTATGATACAATTGTATGTATAGATACAAACTGTAATAGAACACACACGTTATGCAAGAACATTGTACAACGCACAAATTCATTGATTGGTAGGAGAGAAAGACAGAAAAAGAGAGAAAGACAGCAAAATGCATTTGCTCACCGATCCTTTGTTATCCAATATTTTAATTTAGGTGACATAGTGGAGGATGAAGATGATTATTTAGATGATGCTCTGTGTCAACACCTAGTAGCAGACACAGCAGAAGATATGCCTGAGGGCTGTGGACATTTCACTTCCGTAGATCCTTCAAACAAATCTGGTCAAGACCCACAGCAGTATAAAGGTAAATTATCAACAGTCTTTTAAAAGTAAGACCTGAAGGTATGTTGTTCTCCTTTTGTCTGTTTTCCTGATCTTTTATATTTTCACTGTAGGTCCTCTAAAGATAAGGATCATTTTTTTGGTGCATGCTCATGCTTAACCACCCTTGAGTTAGTGACTGCAACTATGGCCCTCAGGCATGATGGCAATACAAATACTAAAGCTTAGATCCTTCTCTCTAGCCCAGGGCAAGGCAAGAGTGCTGAGAAATGCTGTCAGGAGAAATTAAGTCTTTTTATCCATTTTATGTTGTTTCAGCACTAGAGCATACAAGAAAAAATTGTCCATTGTTGTTTTTATTGGTGAGGGCCAGAACAAAATCAAACCACAGAAATCCTGCTGATTCAGCTTGGCTCTGTCCTTTGAGCAATAGCTGTGTCAGTGCAGTCAGGAGTAAGCTGGACAGTCTAGGAGGTAGTTGTGTTCAAATGGCTTACTTCAAAGAAGCATGAAGTTTCTCCTTCATTCCTATTTTATTTATTTCCAAAGAAGCTGAGGTTCACATAACAGGTATATTCTTTCTTCCAGTGCTTCATAAATGTGTGTTACCTTTTTTTTTTCCTTGTCACTGGGCTTGTTTGCATATTACTGTGAACTGACTTGGTAAAGAGAAGATAAAGCCATGAAGAGAATTCAGATAAAAACTGCAGCAAGGACTAGCCAAGTCTTTGCTGACCTTATATTGAGACATGACCAGGACATGCTGTGGTGACCAAGCATTGCCAGGCTGGGTCACATATGAAATGCTTTTTCATGACAGCAAGTGTTTCAGTAGCTGCCTTTCTGCACTCTCTCAGAAGCGCTTTGTCTTCTGACATGAAAGTGAAAACTTTAATACCTTCAAAGGTTGAGTCAGGAGTAAAGTTCAGAATGATTAAATGAAATTTCTAAGTTTACAAAGACAGATTTTCCAAACAGAGTGATGTGCAACTTTCATGCCCACCTTGAGTCATAGGCTGGGTGCAATGTGGCCAGACCCAGAAACCTATCTCTGAGGCAAGGAGTAATATGTCTTTATTAAATACTCTGAAGCCAATCACTTCATATCATAGGATGCCTTGCCCTCCAAACACCTCTTGGCCTACTGTGTGATGATTCATTAAGCTACAGAGAATTGCAGTGATTCTTTTCACTCACATGAACTCTTCTCCAAAAAAATATCACAAAGTAAATGGAGATCATAAAGTATAGTTTGAAGGAGGTCAAGGAGGGGTCACGATCTCACACAACTCAAAATATGACATATTTGATCCATCTTGAAAGTCTCTGCAATTTCAGATGCCTCCATAAGCTTCTGATTCTGCTTGAGTAATTCCTAATCGAAGGTACAATGATTGTATAGCTGGTGTTAGACATGATGGAAACAAAAAAATGGACAGAAGGGTGTGTATGTGTGCTTCTGAGGTTAGAGAAGGGCATGGCCTCATAAAACTGATGTCCCTGGGTCTAAAACTAGCAGCCTTTTAGGGGAAGGGATAGAGTGGTGGTGGCTGGTTTTTGTCTTGTGTGCAGTGTTACTGACAGAATTTCAAGCTGTGCATTTAGGTGCCTACATGACTCCTTGGATCCTACAGGTGAGCCCATATTTGCAGCTTAGAAGTACTGGAAATGCAGAGAGAAGGAGGAGGTAGGGTTGGTCTAATCACAGGCTGTATCTTTTTAGCTGCTGGAGCAGGAAACTGTGAGGCAGCTCAGTGTTCCCTGCACAGCACAGCTTTCTGAAAAACAGGAACTTGGGAAAAAATACCTGAAGTACGAGAGGCTGCTGCTACACAATTCCTTCACCATCCTCTCCAAACCACAGGGACAAAACTAAACCCAGTGGATTTTGTACCCCAAAAGAACAGAGCTGCATGGCTTGACAGCCATGTTGGGGTGAGAGAAGTGAAGTGAAAGCCCCCACTACATCAGGCTCGGAGACTAAAGTAATTCCTACTTCTTTCCTTGACAGCTGTCAGAGAGACTTAGAAAGGATGAAAGACTATATAATACCCTATTCATGTAAGCTACAGCCAAGGGCCAGCAGACTGAGGCAGGTGTACCTGTTAGGAGATGCTGCTGGAAAGCTTGAGTTGTGATGAGTGAACCATTCAGACAGACTTTTCTCTGTTATAGAAACAGTTGTACCAAGCACACAATTTTTCTAATCTTCAGAGGGAATTCCTGTATTCAGGAAAGAAGAACAAAGGATTGACCATGACTAGCCTCCTTGTGGCTGCCATGCCACAGTCTGAATGAGAGCAGGTTGCTGCCAAGTTTTGGAAAAGCTCAGAATCTAGTAAGGTGACTAATAACCCTGTCAGATGCAGGCTGTCCTTGTGTCTGCACAAACAGCTAATAAATGCTGGAAAAGGGGAGAGAGCTTCTTTGACAAAAGAGTAGGTGTTTCCTGGAGCAGGAGCAGGGAGTCATTCAGGGAGAGCTTTTGGCTCTCTACAAAACAGCCATTCAGAGACATTCAGTGTGAAAGGAGACTTGTCGTGTAGCTAAGTGATCTAGTTGAGTCTTGCCATTCATAATTGCCTCTCTCCTGACCACTCAGGTTTCGTGCATCTCACCTAATACAGATCCTTTCTAAAATTTTCCCAGATGATACAGAGCTGGCAGATTTGAAGAGGGAGCTGGAGGCAAGTGGGGAATCCCAGCGCCGGGCTCCGAGCAGGTCTCTGTCCATTCCTACCAGGCCTCGGCCACTTCAGCCACCACAGAGGCCTCCCCCTCCTGGTGAGTTTAACATTTGTTCGTGTTGTGTGGGCCCCAGCTGAACAGCTTTGCCTGCCATTTCTGGGTCACAAAGAAAGTAATCCCACACTCTGAAATGTCAGGTTGTTGAGGTACCTGTACTTGCTTCCCAGGCTGTTTCAGCCTCACTATGGTTGCAGTTCGCAAGGGGAGAAATTTGTTTTGGGGATGACAGGTATTCCACCCCTTTAGTGAGGATGGAATGGACCATAGGTTTCATACTAACTCATCACTTGGATTAGTCACTTAACTGCCCACTTTGTGGCAATAAAAATACATGTCAGTATTTGTGTCTGCTGACTTCCAAAGTCACTGAGTGTTTTCTTTCAGTTTTGTGGTGGTTTTGTTGTTTTGTTTTGGTTTTTTTTCTGATTTATTTGTGATCTTTCTTTTAAAATGCTTTGACCAAATGATTGCTCTTGGCAGTTTTTGTCCTTTCCTGCTTTGCAGGCACTTCTTGCCTGATTTTGTCTTTATGAAAGTAATGCAAAGTGGCTTATGATTTTCAGTGAGGCACAAAGAGGAAGTGATGCTCTTTACCTAAGCTCTGAGGTGTACCTGAGATGCCATCAGTGCTCTGCTGCTCCTGTTTTTATGTCTACTTTTGGATGAATGCTGATTGCTAGATCAGCATAATCATCTTTGCTGTCTGTATGACACAAGATATACATCACATTTGGAATTTTCTTGCAGTCCAAAATTCTCTGTGTATTTTCCAGTCTAAAATTAAAGGTTCTGTCAGACTCACTGATGGAAGATGAGTTGTTTGGGATTATTCCCATTCATGTCTGTATCAGCTCTTCAATGTAAAAAGCCATTTTTATTCCTCTTTCAGCTGGAACATCATGCAAAAAGTCCCCCTCAGATGGTTCCCTCTCTCCAGAAAGCCATTCCACCTGCTCCATCCTGGCAACAGCAAAGCTGTTACCCGGAGCCCCCCAGCAGCCGGTGAGTCCTGATCTACCCCAGCTCCACAGACACTGTAGTCACTGAGCATCATATACACGATGCACCTTGTATAGAAGCAAGGAGGTCCATCACATGCCTGAGCTGGCAATGCTAAGATTAACTTCTTGTACTGTACTACTAGACCATAGGACCTGCTGGACACTTGAAAAATGTTATTAAAATGCCAGAAATTAGAAAGGTCAAAGGGAGAGAGAGAACCAGGTGCAAGATCAGGGCACTGTTGGTTTATTCCACTTGCTGCTTGCTGACAAATGCTAACTTGCATTTTCAACACCATGACAATATGCTTTAGTTCTTTTCTCACTTCTTTCTTGATGGGCCGTGCCTGTGCCCGCCCAGCATATAGGAAATTCTTGACCATTTCTAGCAAGGCTGTGAGCCCTCTAAGTAGACTCAGACTGGAATGTGGAAATGGCTTATAACTCCTTTGCTGGTTGAGAACCCCAATGCATCAGCCAAGGGATGGCTAAGGGCCTGGCTGTGGCAGTAAAGCCATCAGCCTGCCTGTCAGCTGGTAACAAAGATGTAATGTCTGCCAAACACTCCCCACCATTTCTGTAGGATTTATAGATTGACAAATAGCCACTGGCAAACCCAGAACTTTACCAGTGTGTGAGTTTAGCTGTAAGATTGTAGGTGTACATGAAAAAGAAGTTTTCTCAAAATGACTAATTCTGTACTTTTTTTAAAAGCCTAAAGTTCGGACTGGAATAAGTAAACCTTACAACGTCAAGCAGATCAAAACCACCACAGCTGAGGAAGCAGAAAAAGCTATTAGATGTCTTATGGAAGCTAAAGGAGGTAAGAACAGCTTTCTGACTTACTTCTAGAAATCTTTAAATAAAGAAAACTGTAGGTGTTAGTTGTCCTTCCTGTCACAGCCCAGGTGCATGTATTTCTCTTCAGAAACTTACCTGAACGCTGACAACCTTGCCAGCTTGTACTTTGTGTTCTCTGTCAGTTTTGATAATATTAACCTTTTTTCCCCAAGATGACTCCAGTTGTGTATTTTGTTGTAGACTTTGTTACTAGTAGACTTCGGGTTTTTAGTCTAAAAAATTAAAAGATGAGATTTTCCTAAATGGATGTTAGCTCAGAGTTGCACTAAATAGAGTGGAAATATCTTTATGCATGCTCACTATTCCAGTCAGGGCTAGAGAGCAAATACAGCTATGGGAGAAATAACCTGGCTTCTACTCACATTTGGAGAGCAGGTTCAGTTGTAGCTTAGACAGAAGGTTGCACCACTCCAGCTTGACTAGCTAAGCTAAAAGGCTACTCTGTGTACAGGCTCTCTATGTATTCCCTGGAGAAGAAAGCTTCTTTCAAGGACATGTTAGCCAGGAAACTACCTTAGATATTAAAACTTAGGTGGTATGCATATATCCTTCGGGCTTTCAAATACTCTTTCTGCTGATCCTGTATGAATGAAACAGAATGCAGTATGACTTCGAGATAGCTAGCTGAGTTTGCAAGTTCTCAGTTAAGGTGGCACAGCACTTGTGGTTTGGCATGAAATTATTTCAGATGGGAGTTTTTCTATAACTGCCCCTTACAGATGTGATAGGATTTCAAAGGTCTGTGTTGATTTCCCTGTCTGACCACATTACATTTAGGCATGCACATTTTGGGAAACATGACTGTGAAAGATACTGTGGAGCTATGTTCTGATCAGGCCAATACATTGTTTTTGCTTTTCAGGACTACAGGAAGATGCAGTAAAGCCTGATCCAACCAGAAACCAAACTTTCACCAAGCCTGAGTCTCTCCCCAACCTCAAAAAGTCAGCATCATTTCAAGGGTCCCAGGCAGGACCAGCACTTGTGCCCCATCGCCCGCCACCCAAAGTTCCAACTACAAAGAAGCCAGTACCTCTGCAAAGGACTGCAGTCAAGGTGGAAAATGTAAGACAGATGCAGCAAAATGCACTTAGGCTCCATTAGAAAGTGTGAATGCTGGCGGGAGGTGTGGGTTGTTGAACACTTTGTAGGAAGTCCTGTCATTTAAAGTTCTAAGCAGGCACTAAAATGATTTTGTGTATTGCAGTCACCAAGGTGTAAAAATATACTAGATCAGAAAGGAGGAAGAACCTTGAGTTCCTTAGTCATATTCAGCTTTTCTGTTTGTCAGTCCATTCTCTGTTACCTCTGGTTCGTCGAAATCTTGTCAGAATTTGACTCATCCCTTCTTTATCACACTGTTTACTTCTGACTGCATCATGAGCGGTCTGCTCTCTACTTATCTGAGGCAGCTTCTTGATCAGTATGTTCTGTGTCCTGTTCAGAAATATCCAGCTTTTCTCACACACCTTCTAATGGAATTCACCTTTCACTTCAGATTCTGGATTCTGCTCAAGAGCACAGGTTCTTAAAAATACAAACCTGTAGGTGGTGGAGTTTTAATCCGTTGCTCTGTCAGGTCTCTACAAAGGAGATAATAGCTTTTCACCTCTAGAGCTGCTAAAATGATTATTTAATGGTGAAAGCAATTTAAGTACAAGAGAGACAAATATAACCTTTCATATTCTTCCTTTGACAGAACCTCTGCTAGGAAGTGCTGTCCTAAATTGTGAGGACTCCTGCTTTACCTGCCTTTGTGAAGGCATTCAGCCCTTTTCTATCTACTTAGCAGATTCAAAATAGGAAAAAAAAAAACCCAAAATGAAAAAAAAACCACAACAACCCAGACAACAGAGTGTGCCCTTGCCTTAAACATTAAATACCAAGGAGAGGTCTGTTTATTTTGTTTGTTGTCAGCATTCCCAGGGCACTCCCAAAAGGTGCAGAGAGGGAAGTCTGTGTTGGTGTTAGTTACATGAAATCTCCAGGAATGTTTCACTTTGACCCTGATCACTCCCTCCTCCCAGTGAGTTCAAATGGGAGTTGTGTGCTTGAAAACCTCTACCCAAGCCACCTCTATAAAGAAGCATGCCATCAGATGTGGGCAGCTCAATAGAAGTGGCAGGAGATATGTCCATCATGAAATAGGCTGGATATTTTGACTGCATTAAAAAGCCTATATATATATTATAGAATCGTAGAATCAGAGAATGTTAGGGGTTGGAAGGGACCTAGAAGATCATCTAGTCCAACCCTACTATTGGAGAGTAATAATTAAAATGCTTTCACTCAGTCATAGTGTGAGAAATCGGAAGCAGCCCCTGCCCTCTTGATCTGAGCTAGGCTCCAGTGATTGATAAATCTTTAAATGGTGAATATATGCTAGGTTGTACTTTGAGAGTTTACTTTTAGCTTCAGTTACTAGCCTCAGTGACAGAGCTGTTAATGCATTTCTTTAGTTAGCTTAAGCTAATTGTCCTTCAGCCTTACATATCAGAACATACCCAGACCCAAAAGTATGTGCTAATGGCCCCATTAATTTAGCCCTCCCTATGCATTCCTGATTAAATATTAATCAGCAGAGAGATGTAACAAATAAATGACTCCTCAGAACTGTATTAATTTGGAAAAATCATAAGGTAAAAGAGAGGTAGGGTTAGAAGGAGATGTATTTCTCATACAGGGAGTGAACAGTCTCCAGGATCCTTGTCCTCAAGTGGCACTCTGTAGATAAACACTTGTCCAAGGCATGATGCATGAGAACAGAACCAAGCAGGTACAGTAGAATAACTGTGCTGTCAACCCTTCTCTCTCTACTGTTTCTTTTTCTTCCAGTGCTGTCAGCTTCTCTCAGTAATGCCATCAGTAAGATTTGCACTAGTAGTGACTCAGAGTTTATGGTTGGACTCGGTGATCTAGGAGGTCCTTTCCAACCATGTTTATTCTGTGATTCTGTGTGCCCTTTTTGTTCTCAGATTTCTTGTTCCTTTTCCCCACTTAGGCTGCGTCTACAGTCGAGCAGTTTGACCAGCAGCCAGTACAGTCTCCTTTTGGCTTGCCAGAGCCCTGCCTAGAAGCTGGAGCTATTCTTACTCCGACCAGGATTACTCCAGTCCCTAAACCTAGAACACCACAGCCTGGGAAGTCTCAGGAGAGCAGAGAGAGCAGTGAAAGGCAGCCCCCCTCAGCAAGCATGGCTGAGGCCGTTGCACTGCCTCTTCTGAATGCCTCCTTTGCTCCAAAGGTGCCACCACGAAGAAAGAAGTCTGCTCCTGCAGCTCTTCACCTGCAAGTTCTCCAGAACAGTGATAGCCCATTTTTTAGTGGGTTAATGTTCAATTTCAACAACAACAATCCTGGGTCCTACCCCCAGACTCAGGACACACATCCCTTCATGCAGTCTGCACTCTCAGCTCCTACATCTTCTGCTAGCCCAGAAAACAATACAACTAAGCAGCTGGCATCACATGCTGCAGAATTGATGGGTAACCTGCAGGGCCCTCCTGTACCAGAAGGCCACCATCCACAGTTTGCAGATACCAGCTCCCTTCCAGAGAACACCAGTCTTTTGGACCTAGACCCTGATCCTAACTGCCCTCTTTCCACACAGGTGGCATCAGTTACTTCTCCAGGACATGCTCCAGAAAACTTAAAGGACCCCAGCTTGAAAGATTTCAGTCATTGGGTTACTTTTAGTGACGATGAAGACAGTGGTGCACTGTCAGAAGGGTTCAACAATCTGCTTGTCTTAGAACCAAAAAAAAATAGCTTGATGAAGACAAATACTGATTTAGAATTGTAAAATTTTGCCCCCTTAGTGTTCCTATAGAAATAATAATTAGCAAAATAAAAATAAATCCTTTGGACAAAGATTTTTATTTAAGGAAATAGATCATCTGTCCATGCTACATTTCATATTTATGCTCAAAAATACTGCCCCTGGAGGGAAGTATGGAGTATATACAGCCTAACATTACCTGCAGCTTCTTTGAAAAGTTCTTTGTTCTAAGTTATTAAACCATCTTAAGATGTTTTATTTCATGTTGGGTACAAATCATATAATGATGTATGGAAAAAAGACTTTGAGAAAAACATTTCCATGTGAAGTTTATATATTAATCAATTTCTGTCATTTAGAATAAAGCACCCTGACCTTAAAGAAACTGCTATAGTTATTCTGGAACAAACATTCCAAAGGGGAATATATACCAGTATGACTATACAGCAGTAACAGTGATCTTGTTCTGCTATTTAGTTTCCACTGTGGAAACAAGGCTTAGACAGTATCTTCTTGTAGATCTTAATTAGCTGCAGTGGTGGCAGGCCCTGGTATTTAGCTTGTTAAACTCAGTCCTGTGTTAAAAATAAAATGAAAGGTGTGTAAGATGGGGCTGTAAAGCAGAACAGTGAGAGGCCAGGCCCAGGCAGCAGCAAGAAATGCCTGGTTTTACTCCAGACCAAGTATGGGACACCCTGTATCACAGCAGACATCTTCCAAGTGCTGTGCTGTTCATGGCACAGCAATAACGCACCTTAGCTATCCTAAAATGGCTGAGTAGTCTCTTAACAATTGCATCCACCTACAGTGAGATCAAAGGCATCCCTACTTGATTTTCTGCCACAGTTCCAAAACTCATCCTGGCTTTTGCCTACAAGAAGCCAATGCCAAACAATGCACTTTACAATAGATTAGCACATGGGCAGTGACAGGTCCCTTTAGGAAGACACACTATAGTCTGCTTGTGTATTTGTGCAAATGCTGTGGAAACAGTGAATAGCCAAGAGCTGCTGCTGACATAGGTCACGAGCATGTTAATGTCTTATGCTAAAGACAGTTTAATAATTCAGTAGTGTCCTTGTTATTGTTCTGCTTCTTTGTAAGAAAAAGCCATGTCAGTCTGTTATTTCCACAGTGCTGAGGAGGAAACCTAAGTTTCTGCACCAGCAATGCAGGCTCTTGCAGTGTGAAACTAAGCCACAGGCACAGGACATGGGACAGCAGAACCTCCTGCAGGACAGCTGCTTGCAACCTACCACTGAGCTTGCCCAATCCCACTACAGCTCAACTTGGACTACTCTAACTGGTAGGCTGGTAGGGGGTGGAAGTGTGCAGAGCACTGCTTGTAGTGTGCATTGCTGCTGATCATCAGCTCTATGGTCTGCTTGTTTTGTACCTGGGAAGGAGCTGCTGTGCGCTTCCCATTCACCTCGGCAGCTGTGGTAGATCTGTCCTGTGCTGCAGGAGAGGGCCAGGCAGCCCTGAGAAAACAGTGTGATCACTGAAAGGGAGCTGGGAAGGCTAAGAAATGACCTAGAGATGGGTAACAGCATCTGAGACTGAGGACAAATTTAAGAAGCACATGCAGCACTGTCAGTAAAGCTGTTGCTCGGGTGTGCTGTGCCTCCAATACCTAGGAGGCAGCTGCAATGCACTGATTAAAACTAACTAGGAAGCAACTTCCATAATCTGTCCTGTTCTGCAGGTTCTTGCAAAGAAAAGCTTTATAAGATGTTCAGTGTACTCAGAGATACAATTTAGTCAAGCACTTGTCAGTCTTAGGTTAACGATAGAACTTGAAGATCCTCGGTAACTCTGTGACTGTTGTGGTTCAGACAATGGCAGCCCAGCTGGAGAAGCACTCCCTTAACCACTGTAGAAACTCCAGGCCAGTGCTGCTGTGTTCCTGCTTTGCTTCCTCCTTGCATTTGCCCAATGTTCCACCAGAGCCTACAGGACCAGTGTGTCAGGTGAGTGTGTAGCTCACTTACCCTGAGGGGCCACTCAGCCCAAAGCAGGTTTGATCTTTGTAATGACACAATGTCATTTATTAGCAAGCCAGCCCACGATTTTGGCAAGGATAACTCGTGGTGCTAATGTGCCTGTTACCTGCCCTAGGCTGTGCAGGCTTTGGCCTTGCCTGTGCAGTAAAACCAAACACTACAGATGCCATTTAGTCAAAGCAGGCAGTTAAAATCGAGAAGCAGATTGCAACTTGTCATGGTAACTTGTTAAGAGAAGCATCAAGATCTTTTATTATTAAAGAAAGAGACCATTTTATTTTATTTTCAGAAGAGATGTATTTTTAAATGTTTTTTTATTCCATAGGAAAATTAATTGGCTTCTTCTCAGGTTCTTGAAAACTGGGAATTCAGCCACTTTCTTACTTGCAATATGCCTACCTGTTTCACTGCCAATGCCAAATTTTGAACACAAGACAGCATGTGAGGATGCTGACTTTGTGTGGGCACCTGCCATCCTCCTCTGCTGCCTCATTTGCTGGACACTTCAAAAAAAAATCCCTAAAACCTTTGAAGGCCAAAGCAATAAAACCCCTTGCTAAGCTTCTTACGAGTGTCAATTTAACACAATAACAGGCTGGTGAATAATACTGCAGCAGATACTAGTTTCCCTTCATGATGAGACAGAGCTGCAGCCTCTCCTCCCGTTGAAAAAAAAAGAAAAACCAAAAAAAAGTTAATATTTATGGGCACATTTCAGTATAAAACATTAAGAGTAGTTAAAAAAAAAAAAAAGAGTATATGACCATATCCAACATCTTCTGCAAAGATAATTAACAGCTCTAGGACAGCTAATTTACATGTTAATGAAAGTGTTAGCAGGAAAGCCAATTAAAGTGGATTTATACAAGTCAAATAAAATCTGCTTTATTACTCTCCTTGAATAAGAGAAGTATCTGGCCTTTAGCATTATATCTTATGTCTGTGTATGTGGCAAGCTGCCCACTGAAGTATGAATCCCTGCAGCTAGCTGGTTTATACTGTCAGTGACAGCATATACTTGCTCAATCACAGCAAATCAAGGGAGAATAGACAGTCCAGCATAAAAGGTTACAGCAATGAATAAGGAATCTCCTGTCTCAATACATCATCTTCCACTCTGGTGCCCAACACCCAGCAGAGCCAGGTAGGTGATTGTGACCTGGGTTCCAGTTCTAACACTCAGGAAAAGCAAAGCAGGTCCAGACTTCTCTGAATTTGGGAGACAACTACAGAAAACTCAGACCACAGGTAATTTTTTTTCCTCTCATTCAGGATTAAGTCGGGCCCCACCACAGTATGAACAGAAGCCAAGTAAACTGAACCACCTGCTGCCCATGGGACAGTATCAGTGGCAACCAGTGTTTTGAGGGATAGCTACCAGTCTTGAGGGCCATATAGTGGGTGGTCGGGGGCAGCTACCCCATGACATTTTATATGTTGTGAACCCAATAGTTGGAAATCTTATAACTGTTGAGAGAGGCTGTGAAGCCAGGTATGAAGATGCAAGTATAGAAGCACTTGTGTGCTTATTTAAGGTGAGAGACTGTGGCAAGAGACTAACCCTGTGTGAGCTTGCCCGGGACTCTGAAGTACAGCAGCTGAAGTTGCTACAGCAGCCTGGTTGTTTAGCTGCATTTGCTCTTAGGGTGGGTAAGTGGTTCTCCTTGGTATAGCAACTGCCCAGTTCAGTTTTTTGAAGTGGGGGGTCACTAAAACAAAGAGAACCAAATGCAAAGTATTGTTTAGAATTTCCACTCTGACCTAACAACCTTTTTGCTCTTTTTTTTTTTTTTTGGGGGGGGGGGGGTCCAGAATTTACATTTTCACCAGGTGGAAAATTTTTCCTTTCTATTCGGTTGCTCTGCCTGGCACCACAGAGCACAAATCCCAGTGAAAGCCACATTGCACTACTGAAATTGCAATAATTAAAAATCCTGATGACCTACCAATACTATTATAGAGGAGGGCTGGACAGTAAGTGTGTGAGGACTGACGCATTCCTATTAGTTCACCCTTCCTGCCTTACTAACGTAGCCTTGGGTGCCACAAGGCAAATGAAATACCATCCTCTCATACACCTGATAACCACATCTGCAGCTGGGTTCCCAGAGAAGGGATTAAGGACATAGTTTCAGACCTAAGAATTTACATAAAGACACTATTCTGAATTAATGTGACACCAGGGAAACACAAAAGCATAAGTTTCTAAAGGGATGCAGACATGCCCCTCTGGCAACAGACCCTCAAAGCAATGTCTGTGCAAGGGTTAGGAGATTTTGCAAAATCTAAAAACACAACTGAAAACCTGTTCAGTTTGACGAAACTGATGACTGGCTGCACAACCCCAAGTACTGAACATGACATTCTTCACTAAATAATAATGCAGGTCTTTAACACAAGTGAACACAGCATTCATTTGGCAGATCATCTTTAATACATCTTGTGGCATTGCTAGCACATTTTTAAAAACAAGTTTAATTACTATATTCAAAAAAAAAAGCCCCCAAAGGCCAACAAACCCTTCCCCAAATACTAGTTTTTAAAGTTACACATATATACATACAGTTACAAAAAGGAGAAAGGTGCCTCAAGAGTTCCAGTTACAGTAACAAAACATAGATGTGTTTACTGAGATTAAGATCATTGATCTGAACCCAGGTAAGACAAAGATGTCTATTAAACTAATACAGGCTTTGTCACACTAAACACACAGCTGTTAGAAGCCTTGTCTATTCACAATAGATTCCACATACCTTTTACTTGGTGAACACAAAGGTTTTTTTAATATATTTACAGTCTGAATTTTAAACCACAGTGTAAAAATGATAAACATCTTTAGAAGTGATGACAGTTCTGTTACATTTTCTAGCTGAAATACCACCATCCACTGTTCTTACCCACATCTTGCTTAGAGGAAAAAATGCTCTTTCTGTCAGTGTAGTGCTGTACATTCTCTGAATTTTACTTTGCAACTCCATCAGGTCAAGGCTCAAGTTCCAGAAGCACATTTTCAGATGTAGTGTCCTCCTGGGGTGGAGTGCTCTCAAGAGCAAACAGCTGAGGTGGCCTCAGGACTTGGCAGGACTACAACAGATACTGGTGCCTGCACCAAGCCCCCACAAAGCTGTAAAGTACACCTCACCTCGGTAGCATTCACCACCATGATTTTAGGACCAGTGACATTAGATTGTCTCACAGAAGTGATGCTAAGAGGCATCTTAAAGCCTGTCATCAGTACAAGCATTACTTAGTAAGTGATCATCTAGGGCAGTATGGCTTAATGATGTTAGATTTCAGAGAGTTAGGGGTGGAAAGAAAGGGAGGAAAGAGACTGCAATTAGACTAGGCTGCTTTTAAATACATTGCAAACTATCTAAGACTCTAAAAAAAGTGAGTACAGGTGTGGGGTTGGTTTTTTTTTTCTTTCCTCTAAAAATACTTATTTTGCATCTGTACTGTTAATGTATTCTTAACATAATCAGAAACTTAAGACAACACTGCTTCTCTCTATATCTCCACCAAGGAATACACTTAGGCCTCAAGAAGCCAAAACATCTGGGATCTTCTGCATTTCCAATGGGACCTTATGATCACCTGAATTTTTTCCTGCTTTACTTTACCTCAGCTCCAAACTCTAACCTCTCTTGTCAGGGTCTACATTTGTCTTACTCCACTTGAGCATTTTCAATGCTCTTCTTTAAATCAAGCATCTCTCAGGTTGCTAAGATTAAGAAGGAAACATACAAGAAGGTGAACATTGGTTTCATTTTCATTTATACGGATTAGAACAACTACAGTCGTCCATGCAAGACAACCTACCAGCCTCTCTCTTTCTCAGGCAGAAAACAGGCTCTATTTGCTGATAAATCTGGGTGGTCCTTTAAAAGAAAAGGCAAATTACAAAACCTCCTGTAATTGTGCCACTGGATTATTTAACATGGATAGGAAACCAAAGCTCCGAGGCAGCCATATGCTGCTTCTCCTCTTTGACAAAACAAATAACCACCTCAGATAATTGTTTCTGATTCTCTCTGTAAGACTTTAGTCCCAGATGTACATTTACCTTAATGAGATACCCCACCTTCATAGCAAGGTTTGGGCTTTTTTTTTTTTTTNTGTAAGGATTCAAACTACTGTGAAAATAATGATTATGCTATATTATCCATGAAACAACTAAGCACATTCTTGCTTCAGTTGATTAGTCCTTAGTTTGCAAAATATGTAAGATTAAGTTGTAAAAAAAACAAACCCAAACAAANTCTCCATCGTTCATCTGTCTGGCTCCAGAGGGGATATCTGTAGACTAAGTGAAACTTCTGCTGAATCCCTTTCCCCTCATAGCCAAATTGCACATTTTGTCAACAGATCATGTGCACTCTTAAGCCAAGAAACATTTTCTTTTTGCCAAATTTGTAACACTTCAGTTGTTATTTGTTTTGAATACATTTTAGAAATAAGTTGGGAGAGGTGTCTAAATTGGAGATGTACTAAAAATTACTGTAGCAGCAGATAATATTGACATAGTGGCTTTGTAGTTCTGCAGATCCCCTAACAAACATTAGAAGAACTTACTGTGTTACACCAGTTGGAGGAAATAAGCAGCCAAGGATGACAAAAACTCAGTCTCCAAGTTCTTGGGCTAAAACATCCTGAATGAACTGCAGTGTACGTTGGTACAGGAAAGTGTCCTTCTTCTTTGGCTTACAAATATTTAGATGATTAACAGCCACTGGAATAAGGTCTCCAATGCCTAACTCTGGGAGAGGGGAGGGAACAAAAAAAAACAAAGAACAAAAAAAACCAAAAAACAAAAAAACCAAACAGGAAAAAAAAAAGGAAAAACTACTAAAGTTGATAAGATGACCTAAAGTACAACGTGTATTAGCAATTTCTCTTCCAAAAGCAATTTATCATTAAGCATATTATATAATATGGTTCTGCTTTGGCAGGGGGGGTTGGACTTTAAGATCTCCAGGGTCCCTTCCAACCCCAGACATCCTTTGAACTCCATTGCTTGAGGACCTGAGATATGGAAGGTAAAGGATTCATAATACTGAAAACCAGCTTTGTGACTTTTGCCTTCCTTTAGCAGCTTATTAATTTTCTTTCCTAATTAAGTGGAAATTGCAGGAGATTCTGAAACACTATTCAGCCTACCAATACAAGGGTAAACAATAGTTACTCATCATTACAAAGGAAAGCTCTACAACAATCTAACATTAGACCCAAATCTACTCTGCTTTTTTTAATAAGCATCTGTTACCCACATTTAGAAAAAGAAAAATAAACAATTGTTCTTCTAAGATAGATGAAGCTGCCTCTGATCTCAGGAGGGAGACTGTAGTTTAAACTCAGCCAAAAGTTTAAACCAAAAAACCCCCCACAACACAACAGACATATTTCTCTAGGTCTTTCTACCAACCTTCCTCATTATTGACGTTTCCTTGATTATGTACAAAATGAAATGGCTATTTCACTTACTTGCTGATTCCAGAGGTACAACGTGCAGTTTAATCATGCTGCCTATGTGTGTTGGTAAGGTTTCTGCAAAACTCAGCACTGAAAATTTCTTATCTTTAGCAAAAGACAGGAAGTCATCATTCAGCTCTTTAAGGGCAGGAGAATCTGAGAAAGAACAGGGTAATTTTTACAGTGTTATCTTGACCATAAGATTATAGCATTTGTCTGGTACAATTGCATTCCTAAAGAGATGGTTTGGAAAAATTAATACTCTAGTAAAAGAAGTAGCATTTTGTTTGTAACCCCCTTTTCCAGCTCTCACATGTAGCAATTGTTTATTTTTGCATAGCATGGGATTTGTCTAGAATTCTGCCCCAAGTCCAGCATGTGTTGAGTTACTATGTTGCTCAACAGCCAAAACTACTCTTCCACAAATTTATTCTGACTCCATTTCCCCTCTCACCTCTGCAATCACATGAATCAATTACTCGGAATTACTGATGGCAATTCAACACACAGCCCAACACATAAAAAGGTTTGTTGTTTTTATCCATCTTCTTCTGACAGAGTGATAAAAAAGGCATCATGAAGAGATCAGCACAGATCCCTGTTGTTAAATGGCAGCCAAGTGAGCTTACCCTTGCTGAGTTCCTTAACCTCCACAGACGGGAAGAGAAGATATCTGGCATTTATAGAATATTCAGCCAGCTGGGACCCATGGTGAGGTACGCTATAAAATATGATTCCTCTGGTGTTGTTTACAATTTTATCCATTTCTGGATTCTTGGAAGCATCCACCAGCATCTTTTTGACTAGAAGACCTGGCAACAGGAACAGAATTAATGTAAGGATTCAAACTACTGTGAAAATAATGATTATGCTATATTATCCATGAAACAACTAAGCACATTCTTGCTTCAGTTGATTAGTCCTTAGTTTGCAAAATATGTAAGATTAAGTTGTAAAAAAAACAAACCCAAACAAAACCTGAGGAGGCATTAAAATAAAATGTCAATGAA